>CAKNXH010058882.1:46224-61510 GCA_932178445.1 Andricus quercusramuli
GACAAGTGAGGATAAAACGCTCAGGTTATGGAAGAAAGAATCATGGATGTTTGCTAAATATTATTCACGGTTATAAATAATATTTATAATTTATAAATAATATTTATAATTTATAAATAATATTTATAATTTATAAATAATATTTATAATTTATAAATAATATTTATAATTAAATAATTAAATAAAAAAACATTGGGTATCAGCGATAAGTGAACTGCTAATCGCAGTCAACGAATATGCGCTGGAGAAGCAGCGAAGTTTAGCTTCTTAGAATTCAAGTTTCTCGCTGATTAGGATTTTGAGAAAAAAATTGATTTTTGCATGAAAGTCAAAATTTGGCTTGTATAGGGACGGCGACTAACACTTTCGGCCACTAGGAGCGCTAGTGAACGTGGAGACACACCAGACGGCGGTTCCAACGGCGGCAACGTCTGCTATTCGCATTATATCAGTCCTTGATAACGCAGTGTTCAGGTGTTAGTTTGAAGTACTATTTTTGAAATGCCAGGTATGTGTGTGGCATTTTGGTATAAATATAAACGAGCAGATCGCTTACCAAATAATAAAAAAATGAGAAAACTGCAGATAATGCCTTGTGCCTGCGGATAACACATATCTCCGCTCTCGGTGCTGCCCTCTGCGCTGAGCTTGACAAATCGCCGTCCTCATATGTACCATCTTCGAGCATTAAAGCTTAATTATCTTTTAATTCTCAATATAACGGTCTAAGTAGTAATGTTCATATTCATAATCAACCAGCATTTTGGACTATTGCGATAAAAGTGTTTTTTATCCACCTGTGGCTGTTGGACTCAAACTCTAACATCAAAATTGAATCACCTCATTTCACGAAATAAGTACTAGACTAAAATACTTTTTAGATATCAAGCGGTACTCTTTTTTTCTATTAGAAGTATTTATGCGGAGGGAAGAAACTGGGTAGAGATACTGCCCGACAGCCTTATAAGAGAACATTTTTTTTTAAATCAACGTACCTAAATTCTTTAGAAAGCTCTTAGAAATATTTGTTGAATATAATTCTTTCCAATTTATTCTTCAGATATTATTTTAGGATCGCAACAATACCAACTATTTTGAACTCCGCGTTAGCCATCAGCCACTAAATTTTGTTGGTATGTTACAAAAAAGAAGATTCAAACTCCCTGACAAGCCGTATTTCAATAAACTCTGTTTATTTCGAAATGCGACCGCTAATGTGACCGAAAATGCGGTCGCAAATGCAGCGTGAGCTCGAATGTTGTTTCTTATATGCGCCCGAAAATGTGGGCACAAATGCGACCGCAGATTTTCAGTAGAGTAGAAAATGGCCAGAGTCTCTACACTGGGTTGCCGCTTTCCGGCAAAAAAAACCAATTTATTTTTAATTTCAAAAAAGAACAACAACAAAAACATTTTCAGGAAAAAATTCGATGTATATGTAAATTTATATGCCTTTAAATTATGTGCTAAAAATATGACACACAAAAATTCATCCTTGTAGACTTATTTTGGATGGTTCTTAAACTCCAAGTCGTTTGAAGCACTTTAACTATTTCTGCTGAACATTCTTCTGCCGTCTCAACAGTTTTCGAAAGAAGAATCATTTTTTCATTCTCAAAGATGTACAGGGCCGAATTCGACATTTCTTTGCACTTTCGGACAAGTTTGCTTTCTCCTGTTTTCCTTGCTTTATTCCTGCAGAAACTTTCACTTTCAAATCTAGTTATAAAAGTGATTTCAAATCAAAGGAATTTCAAATTCATGGTTACAATGTACTTAAATTTATTTTGAAAATTGTAATATTAAATCAACTTAAGTATTTTTCATTTGTAAGAGTAAATTTATAGTAGTGGAGTTATGATTATTTAAGTCGAAGTTCTTTTTATCTTTTATCTAATCTCAAGAAAATATATTTTATTGAAAATATTAACATGTTAATTGAGCTCTGAATTTTAAGCACATATAGAAGCAATAAAACTTGTTTTTATTATTCATAAAATTCATGGTCATCGGCAACAAATTGAAAACTTGATTAATTCTGCTTTTAGCGTTAACCATTTCTTACATCATTCGATTTAAAAGCTTGTACCATGAAGAAATTTCTTGTCCTTTTATAAAGCTAATTTAATAAACTAAGGAACATCGGTATTATATATAAAAAGAACCAATTGTACAAACTTTGGTATCTATCAGGAGTGAATGAACATGATTTATAATAAGCTCGCGTAATCCTTTTTCAGAATTTAAGCAGAAACCGTCAATCACGAAATTATTATAATTGTAAACAATTTCAACAGCTCACTTGGCGTAATTCGGATTTATACAAGGTTCTGATTATACAGAACTGTATAATCAGCAGAAGCTTGTGTATACTTGAAAAAGCATTTATATCTGAAAAAATTGTTTGATGCACAATTAAATTTTTCTGAAATTATTTTCTATTACACTCGTAAAAAAACGCTCCCAACTATACTAAAACAGGTTGACTGGGGAACGCTTTTATTTGACATATGGTTGTTGCCCATTGCAATCCTTTACTAAAGGTCAAGGAGTCCTTTAGATTTTTACTTCATTTGAATTTGGTAAAGGTTATGCTCCGGTTTCAGTCCATAATTTCGGCTTTCCTATAAGAAGACGAGAGCTTTGCAATCAATCACTGTTCACGAGCTACCTATTGTGTAACGTGCTAATTCAGAGGCATAAATTGCTGTTGGTGGTGAAGCGCCGAAGCCAAAACCGGACTTATCCATTTCGAAAACCTAACCCGACTTATTAATTTTACCCATTGTATTAAAAAGGAAACAACTAGAATCAACTTCAAGTTGGGGGAAAGAAGCCTTAGAAGACCTGAGACGCCTTTAGCTCCCCAACCTTCTATAAGTTTTAATTTCTTCTTTTTATTCTCCGCTCTCGGTCCCTTTTCAAGAGGATCTGGAATCGTTCCCTATTCTAATACTTCTGGGTCCACTACCTAGAGGATCTGGGACCCTGGTTTGCCGATTGCCCATTGCTCTCTCGGTCCACTGTCAAGAGGATCTGGGACATTTCTCTTATCTCTCGGTCTCTGTGAAGAGGACCTAGGATTTTCACTTAACTCTCGGTCCTCTGTCAAGAGGATCTGGTATCTCTTCTCTTACCTGTCGGACTTCTGTCAAGATGATCTGGGATCCTTCCCTATTCTATTACTCAGAAGGTCCTTTGTCAAGAGAATCTGGGATCATAATGGTAACCAATTCTCTCGGTCCTATGTCCGCAGACTCTGGGATCCTTTCCTATTCTACAGCTTTCCAGTGCTCTACCTAGAGTATCTGGGACCTTAGTTACCGCCGTACCTCTTGGTGAACTCAAAAAGATCAGGGATCTTCCCTCCCAGACATCATGACAGAGAATGCTGGACAAACATGTTTCGCCCAGCCCTTTGCTGACTAGCAGGGAAACCCAAAAGTCTATCTTTCGTTGCCCCCAAACGGAAGAAGAAGAATCGCGGGGATGGACGAACCCATGCCATGCTCGAGGAAAATTTGCGGGATCTAGGCGTCAATCCTCCGCCGGGGGAGACGTCTCCGCCGCCTTTCGAATTACCAAGCCGATCTGCGGGAACCTCGGATATTTAACCATGAAGGGAGGACGACCTTCTGGAGCTGCGTGACACTTCTATCGAGATCTAGCCCGCATCCCTGTTCCAAAGAGAAATAAACGGTAATTTTTCAGCAAGTCCAGGAAATGCTCGCAGGAAGAATCATTGAACTTTGTCATTCGCAGTATAGTTCACGCATTTTCATGGGCAAGAAAAAGATGGGGGACCGAGATTTTCCATCGACTTTCGTAATTGGAGAACGAGAGTGTTTCCTCTATTCTGGATTAATGTAAGGGATATTTACAAGTGCTCCTACAACCGGACTCAAAGAAATATACGGCTTATCAGAATAGAATTTTTCTCTTACAAAAAGGCATGGATTTCGTCGTCGTCGTCCCTCTCAGGGGCACGAGAGTAGTCTCCATTCCGTCTCGAACGAGACGACCCTAAGAGGAGCAGTAAACCTAATCGAAGGACAGCTGAAGCAGAAAGCTCTCGCGATTGGAACCTTTATGGATATCGAAGGAGCTTTCAACTACACATCCAGAGAGGTGATCAGGGCGGCCATGATTGCACACGGTGTGCTTATTGTAGTCGAGGAATGGACCAGCCACATGTTGGCCAACAGGAACCTGACAACGACGAAGGATGATACCACTTTATATGGAACCGTTGACTCGGGATGTCCACAGGGAGGCGTATTATCACCCCTGCTGTTGTGCTTGGTAGTGGATGAACTGCTTCATCTGCTCACGAGTCAGGGCTACCACGTTATAAGCTATGCGGACGATATATTGATTGTCTTCGGTATAAGTGGGGAACGACAAGCGCACTGAAATTAGAAGGACAACAACTGGAAACCAAAGAACGAGCTAAATATATAGGAGTCATCCTAGATGAGAAGCTGTCATGGAACGAGCACCTGGAAAACAAGTGCAAAAAGCTATTAAAAACTCTATGGCTCTGCAGGAGAGCCATAAGGCAAAGCTCTGGCTTATGTGGGAATGGCTTATGTGGATTTACACAGCGATCCTGCGACCCAGGCTAACCTATGTGACGGTCGTTTGGTGGAGGAGGGTCGAACTGTCCACTGTGAATTCTCCACTGGATAGAATCAGGGTACTGATTCTGAGAGAGATTACTGGTGCCTCAAAGTCGACACCCACAATGGCATTGGGGGCACTAACAAGGATTGTAGCCCCGTCCTCTCACCATCAGGGCCGTGGCTGCGAAGGCGACTTGGAGATTAAACATGGTAATAGACGGAAGAATCTTAACGGCAGGTACGGATCCCAACCGACATCGCGAGTGGGCCGACCTTAAGCATGCTCAGAGACCAAACACACACTCGCTATCTCTTCGACAAGAAGTATCGTGTTAGCCTAACCACGAAGCAGGATTGGGTTAACGGCAAAGTACGCCTGCCCAATGACGTCTTTACACATTCTTCAAAATCTAAAAGAGAGGGAAAAGTCAATCAATATTAATCACGTGGTAACTTTTTTTGGATGCAAGATTGAAAGTTTTTATCAGAGAAAACTTGACCTATTTTTTGTTCCTTTCGGAAGAAATTACATAAATTGATCAAAAAAGAACAAATATCGAGTTATTTTAGAAGATGGCCTAACGATTTTCTTCATATTCGGTACAAATACTCAGGAGGCATCACCAAAACATAATTTCTAGGGTACAAACTTCAGCCTGTTCTTTTAAGTGAAACTTGGTTCTGAGGAGACGTGCTGGTTTATTGGGTCAATAAAAAAAAGATTGGGGTCCAAAGAACTTGACTATTGCAAAAAATCTTTGATCTTCCTAGATACGCGATGGAAAAAAATGAGTTACACCCCTCAGAGCGAATTTATGTTAGTGACATTGAGAGGTTGCTCTCTACAAATGAAGGGCAACATCGCATAAGGGCGTAAGTGCCAAATTTCGGAAATGCGTTTTATTGGCCTAAAATTATGTTTTTAACCTAACTCATATTTCCGTAAAAGTTTATGGTCCGGTTCGATTTAGAAGTGGGTCAAATTCCATTTTTGGTATATTTGTTTATAAATTAATTTAATATTTTTGCCTGCTCTTTCCACCATTCAATAGGGCTAAGTAATAGCTCAAAAATACTTTTTGGTTTCTTAATTTCTTCAAAAATAAAAAAAGTTGGCAACTCTTTGTGTGTCCACATTTTCGTTTTTTGGGACACACCGCACCATTGATAAGGGATTTTCTCGGATGTGACTGCTTCTTTTAGGATGTTTATTTCGCGGTTTGATAGAGTTAAGTAATAGCTCCGAAGACCTCTCTTGTTTTTTTTTCTGAATGCAAAAATTAAACAGTTACGCAACTTTTTAGGTGTCAAAATTTGAATTTTTAGGATGCGCCGTTCCTTTGACCAAGGTTTTCTCGGAGATGGTTGCTTCTTTCAGGATGTTAGTTTCACGGATCGATAAAGCCTACCTGTACCTCAAACTGCTTTCACATTACTTTTTTTTAAATTCATTGCGTGAAAGTTCTACAGGTTTTTGTTTCTCCTGTTCGTTTGTAAGACTTTTCTGAGTGAACCAGTAGTAGTGCCCAAATATTCATAAAAGGATTGTTTACTTCCTTTGTTTTAATAACACAGTCCTGCGAGGGCCAGTAACGAAAATGACAGAAGTTGGATCTTCTAGATTTTTTGACGCTGATAACGAATCGGGCAGCAGAAATTGTCTAGCACGTCAGGTTTTAGAGTAAATTTAGGTCAAATGTTCAAAAAATGGTAACTAACCCTCACAGGACTGAGGGTGGTTACGGGAAAAGCGGCAACACTAACACAGCGTTAGACTCCCGCTCCCACTCGCACGACTGTTTATAATTCACTGGAATTTCTTTATAAGTGAATTCTAGTAAATTCAAGGAATTCAAGTGAATGCAAAATGATTTCAGCGAATGAAATCAGATTCAAGAGAACTCAAGTAAATTCATAACAATTTAGGAGTATTCAAAAGAATTCTATTCAGGGTAATTCAACCAAATTTGAGGTACTCAAGAGAATTCAAGGAAATTTGAGCAAAATCAAGACAATACAAGTAAATTTCTGTAGAATCAGGGTTACAGAATCCATTGAAATCATGTATCGCTTATTACCAAAAGAAGTTTCTGAATTCACTGACAACCCAAGTTGTGATCTTTGAAAAAAAAACACTGACTGAAAAAATCGCTAAAACATTACGTGTTATAAGTTTATTTATTACAATGTTTGAAATCTTTTGCGATGCTGCTGTAGTAGCTACAAAATTAGAAGCATGGTGTAGTTTATAGTTTTTCTTTTACCGATGTTATCATTACACAACGGCCACAGCACTCATTCCTGGATGCTTTCTTTGAGCTATTTTTTTTTAGAGAAGTTGTAGGCTCCGGAAGCTACAACCATGATTTTTTAAAGCAACAAATCCGGACGCAACCGGAATGTGTACGTCATCCACTCCTGCTCCTTCTGTCCTAGAATATAAGCAACTGTGGGAAATTTACGGGAGATGATATCGTACAACACTGTTCTTTGGAGTCCGGTCTCTAGCCGCGGATGACCTTACGCGGCAGACGGGACATTTGTAGGTGAAGCTTTCGCCTCCCGGTACTTTTTGAGAGCTATCAATATTTGTAGAATGTTTTGAGGAACAGTGTTGGCGGACCAGATGGAGTGATTCCAAAAGAACAGCCTTTCGTGCCCGGTTCGCGATATACTCAGCCTGACGTGGGCGAGCCAGAATCTTGTTGTCTTGGTTGAGAGATGAAGTCATGATATTACCATCGGCTGGTGTCCAGAATTACGATCAGCTGGCGTACAATATCAGGCTTTGTAGCACTGATATGTTGAGTGGCGGAAAATGAGAAATTCCAGTGGATCATACCCTGGTCATTATCCACAAAGGACTCCAGTCCCCCCTGGGAATATGAGAAGACGAGCAGTACATCAACACCATAGAAGTGCCGAAGATGATAATACACTTTTCGAGCAGCATTTTGCCTCTCTATGTACCCGTTGTGTGCATACTTTTAGGATCCACTGAGTACATGTCCAAGTGTTTCTGGCTCTTCCTTGTAAGCTTGGAAGTTGGTATCGGCTATAGGAACATTCATTATGCGCTTGCGGTGAACTAAGGTGTCTACAACGCCATCTTGACAGGCAAAAAGAAAGCATTCAGTCTCTGATCTCATTTCAGCAGACTTGAGAAATATGTTAGACAGACACTTCGATATCTCTCTTACCATGAAGGGGCTTGTCAGCATATTCTCTTAGCAGAAGCGAATGTTCTGCTTCCTGTACACGACGTGTGTGACGCGTTGTGTCGCTGGAATCAAATGAGAGACCTAGCTCCTTGTGGCTCTGTCTGCGGCACGGTATAGAAACGTCGCAGCCTTGTTAGCAGCCTTGCGAAAAGTCCTGTAAGGTTGGTCCATTCAAGTCCCGTAGCATTGCGGTAAAACCTATTGTACTATGCCTTTATTTTATTACCCCGGTGAAGTTATAACTCGCAGCTGAATCCGATGTTATTAGAAGTACTCACATTTGCCTGGACCTTCGGCCAGGGGCGAGGAGAACTTCAGAAAATCACCTCCCGAGTTTAGCTAGTTTTTAAACCGATGAGTTTGAAGTTAAACATTCGATTAAAACGAGGGGCTATTCACTCGGAATGCCAGAGTGAAACAAGCCCATGCGTAGAAGGAAGACGCACGATGAGTTCCTCGCTAAGTTCAAAACTGAGCTCACTGACCTCAGAAGTGGAAATCAGTGGAGATCAGGTCAAATCACTGAACTCAGCGTCGTCTGATTTCAGAGTGACTCGCCCCTCTGATTGATACTATCGACTGCACACAATCATCTGCGACGTCGAATCCATCGCTCGACATTAGCTAAAATAAAACGAAAACACAACTTGGTCGTACATCGATTATGGTCACCTACTAGTGCTAACTTCGCCCGAAATGGCTTAAGATCCGGAGTCTTCCCGAGTCGAGATTCAAATTGGCTGCGCCAGCTAATGCCGTCAGTGAGCAGATAAGTTATTGTTTTTTTTTTTGTTAAAATGAGGAAAACTAATCGCCTCACCATAAAAAAACCAGATGGTCTCATATTTTTTTCATAGCGTTGTATGTTTGATTAAATTAAGAGAATTTTACCTGCATATTTTCATTACATTTGGACGACCTGGCTTCATACTTCATAAGAAAGTTTTCTTTCGTGATGAGAAGATCTTCATTCTGTGGGAGCTTAGCACAAACTCTGTTCAAACTTTCATTAGAGCAATTTATCTGTTCCTTAAATTTTTTTCTTTCCAGAGAGTAGTCCTCTTTCTTCTGAGCTTTCGTGGCTACTCTTCGTTCTATCTTTGCATCTTGTATAGAATAGCAATTATGTCTTAACGAAAACTCACTTTTTCCAGACGCTAAATTATCTACGCTATGGTGATGATCTTCTTTTGTTTCGAAATATCGTTCTTCACTATTATGAGTGACGTTATCCTCGATCGCGTTCTCCGTCCCTTCAACAAAGCAGATAATCTCGGGTTCCGTTGAAAGACTAAGCGGTTGTCTGTGGCAAATCTCAATGTGCTCTCTGAGATATTCGCTGGTCATATGTGTAGAACTGCAACTAGTGTATGGACATACGAAAACATTTGCCTCATTGTGCCATTTTTGGTAGTGACGCCACATACTACCTGGATCCGAAAGTTCCTTCCCACAACCGGGCTCGCGACAACTGGAAAAAATGAAAAAATGTTATTCTTTTATAAATAGCGCAACCAGCTGTGGAATAATACTTTACACTATACGAGCTTTATTCCACCTTGTTTCTTCCTCTCTTCCTTTACTTTGCTGTCGCGTGGAGGGGTTGGGGTGTGGTAGGGCGGGGTTTATGCTCGTTCTTCAGATTTTTTGGGCTCTAGTGGCGTATATTCTACTGTTGATGAGAATGAAAATAGTGTACCTTACTTTAGCATTGGCTTATGGTAAAATAAGTAAACATTTTAATTTTCTGGTAATCGGTCAAAAATGAAAATAAACTCCTTCATTCACTTCCTCAAATATAGTCTAAAATTTTGTTATAAGAAATTGCTTAAAAATAAAAAATAAGGTTATATTATAGGTTATACACACACTTTTAATTACAATTTTTATTCTAACCATTTAAAAAGAACTTGATTGTTAAAAAACAATGACAGCTAATAATAGCCAAGACAGAAAAGAAGATTGGAGTCAAAAGAGACCCACAATCGAAAAACCTGGGTTTGAATTCCAGCCTAGTCGTAGGCTTGAATTTTCTTCAAGGCTTTGACTTCAAAAACGATGCGCATCGAATTTCGAAAATCCATATTCCTGCACCATTTTCGACCTTTCAAAAGGGCATACATTTTTTGTGATAAAGTAGTCAGTTGTAACTTTTTAACGTGTACCTCCCTATAGATTGACATATTTGAAATTTTGCTGTACTGTTAACAGTATTTTCTAGTATTTGCACTGGGCACTTTTTTAATACATGACGCAGCTTCAATTACAATACTAACGTACTAGATATTATAGATCCTGACTGAAAGAACCATTATTATATGTCGGTCTCTTGGGTTGTTAACAGCTCCAAAGCCCTTATAATTATAATGAATTTTATGTGATAGGTGTTATCATAATCAATGATAGTCATAAAAATATAAGTAGATTCCATCAAATTTTAAAAATATATGACGTTTCCAGAATCTTAAAATTGATGATTCGTAATTGATTGATTCGTAAGTCGCCTCAGAAGTGGCTATTAAATAATGCCGTAACTATTTTTATTTAAAAAATTTAGGCTGCGGATTCTATAACCGCTTATAGAATTTGTCGCCTGAGAGTCGGGGGGCCCCTGACCGCTTGTGTTTGAACGACGTCCAGAGGCCTCCCCACTCTTAGGCGAAAATTTGTATAGGCCTTTATAGAATCCGGCGCCTTAATTATTAAATGAAAATGTTATCCCCTTGAATGTGCTTCCTTAAGCGGCAGTAGCCCGTGAGCATTTCCACCAATATTTTCATCTGCTTTCCTTGTGGATTTCTGTGCACCGTTTATGTTGACGCGTTGTCCTTTTAAAGAATCCACAATCCATTCTCTCACATGGAGACGCAAGAAGTGACGGCATCTCATGGTCGCGTACTGGATGGCAGGTACTTTCGACTCTCTTAGTGCTTCTCTGTTCACGTTTCCTTGGCTCAAAGTCATCGTCCAGTTCCCACCGCTGAATTCCAATCTTTAGCCTTGGCCTTTAGACAGCAGAGGATTTCGAAGGTACCCTATTTTCTATTTTAGAACTAGTTGTTACGGCGGGATCCTTCTTCCTTCTCCTCCTCTGCATCTTTCGCCCACTGGTGATTGCAATTTTTGTTATTGCTCCCTTCGAGCTTCCGGGGTCTCACTGGACCACGACAGCGGTTCGAGGTGTTCGACTGGGATACCGAATGTTTTCCTTCGAGGCCTCCCTCTCGTTCTGCTAGGAGGGTCTTTTAAAGCCTGCAGTGGCTTGATTCCACTAGATCTTGCTGGGACTGTTGAATTTGGAATTCCCCCATTTCCTTGTCCCGACGGATTCCTTTTGGTGTTAGGCTTTGCAAACTCTCTAGATCTGATCAAATTTCGAGGCCTTTTGGGCTTTCTCTTTTTCTTTGGAGTGGACTTCCTGAGTTTCTGGGCCCGAGGACAAAATATGAGTCTTACGCCAAACAATATCGCCTACTTTTTAGCCGATGTCTCGTCTACGGCGGTTATAGTACTTCGTATCTTACGTTCACGCATCCGGTTTTGAAAATTAGTATTTACAACTATAATTATCCTACAAAAGATATGCAGCAATATAAAAATCCGTATACATATTAAATTGTTATTAAAGTTGGAAAAAATAATGCTTTTACTTGATGAACTGACATGTTTATTAATGGTAATGATTTTTTTGTTTGTTGTGTTTCTGATTTGAGGCTACAAAAGTATGATTACCAGTGTATTGAATAGTTAGGGGCGAGGGCGGCAACACAAGAATCAGAAATGGCCGCCAGACGCCACAAGCTGTGTACGATATTTTTTATAACAAGCGCATCTGAAATTCAGCTTTTGCTGCCCATTTTCAGTGATATCGAGATAAAAAATGACACTGCCAGAATTAAAAGGGGGTTCTGGAGAGACAGGATTTTCCGAGATTTCAACGCGACACTCGATTTCAACGAAACGATAACACTGGATGTGGATGATGCTTGAAAATAATGTGAACTACGAGGTTATGTGCGGCGCTGCTTTAGTGCAGTTAGCAGAGACACGCGAAACATGCGCGCATAATCCCATCACTGGCATTCAGTCGCGCCATGTATTACTTTTGCCCCTAGGGGCAAAAGTAACTTTCGCCCCGCCAGCTGATACTCGGCGGGCGAGGCGAGTAAATCATTCCTGAATTTGGACGTTCAAATTTCATGGGTTTGAGAACTGTCTTTGAATAGCGACTAAAAATCTCTTTTTCAATTAAAGAATTGAATAAAACCTTGCTTCCGATATATAGGAAGACCGAATAAGAATAAAAACATTTTCAACAAAAAAAATTATTCTGTTCCGGGAAAATAAAGATTTACTGCGACGAAATTTGATTGGTACTTTGGTGCTAAAAAAAGTGGCAAATAGTTTTATTTAAGAGCTTTCTTTTTGAAAAAGAACTATTTTATATTTTAATGTATTTAACAACTTTTAGCAATAAGAATATGACCTGAAAAATGTTTAAAAAAAGGTAAGAGGTTAGGCAATTAAAAAAAGAAGAAAAAGATGGGAGACAAGTACAGAGAGTCAAGTCATCTGGTTTTGAGTTACCTATTTTTTTCATATATTAAAAATCAGATTTCGAACAAGTCCTTTCATCACAATGTGTTTTTGATTTTCAAGTATTGTTTATGGAAAAAGCCCATTTTTGGAAAAAATGTTGGGTTACCTAATTCTGTACTGCAACCCTTCAATTATCCTACGGAACCTTCGCCGCAATTAAAAATTCTTATACCTCGTAAATTGTCATTAAATTTAAATCATGATTTTTCTATGATTTTTGTAAATACTTTAGTCCGATTGGATGGTTATTTATGTCACAAATATTTTCAACTTGGAAAGATAATTACCGAGCGCGAGGGGATGCAATTTTTTACGTTTGTGGATAGTCTACCTGCTTTTGGCTTTTTTAAACTCTTTCAATAAAAATCAAGAAATGTTGTCTACACAAAAGAAAAAGAATGCAGCCCCTCCCTCTTGATAAATATTTCTAAAAGTTTCTGTGAAAGTTTCTATTAAGATTTTCTTCTATTCTATTTCTATTTCTATTGAAATATTTATTTAGTATCAAACTAAAAAATTGCTATTATTCATTATTTTCAGCTTTATTGTGGATGCGGGAATATCAGACATACATTACATTCTCATAACTTATGATTGACAAAGTATGGAAATTGTCCGAAATTGGACACCACAGTTTTTCAAAGAATCACCCGGCCGGCCATCCGTCCGTAAATACGATAACTCTCGGAAAAATAAAAGGATCAAATCGAGCTTTGGCACACTTTTTTTTAGGTCTTAAACAGAAGAACGAGTTTTTTAACCAGCCATTTTAGATAGAAATGAAAAAAGTTACGACATTTTCAGAATTTTTGAGACAATTTTTTTTTTAATAAAAAAATTGTATGTATGTATGCAAGAAAAGAAAAACGTTGTCTTTTTTAAAAGCTCTACAAGACTTGCATGTTGGTGGCGGAAGTGAGAACGTGTTTGGTGACAGGTGGTGAGAGGATTTTACTGAATTTGTGTGGAAGGTGTGAGTGGAGTGTGAGGGTGGAAGCCGAGGAGGTGAGTAGAGTTGTGTGGGGTGGATTGGGGAGATAAAAAGTGTTTTTTGGCGAGGGAGTGATGTGGGATTCAGGTAGACAGAGAAAGTGAGGTTAGGTTGGCAAGGAGTCGGAGGAGTTTGCGGTAGGGAGTCTTGGGTATTTGAGGGCTCAAGGGTGGTTATCGCAGAGTTAGGGGATGTTAAGGAAGAGAAAGGGGTGTCTGCAGGGGCCGTGCGTGATAGAAAAGGAAAAAAACAAGGGAAATAAAGGGAAAATTTAGCGGCGAATCTGCAGAAACATCTGTCGGCCGCAGTGGGTATTGCATGGAGAGGTCCCAGTTACCGGCGGCAGAGCGGGAGGTAAGCAGTGAGAGTGCTGTCAGTGCTGCTAGTCAAGTTGACGGGGAGGAAATTTTCCACGTGCCACGACGGACAACAACGCGTGGCTCGGGGTCGAGTAGCGCGTCGGGGAGAGGGAGAAGGCGGAACGGTGGGAACGAACGAAGCGAGAAGGTAAGGGAGAGAGAGTCGAGCACAAGTGACGGGGAGGATCTCTTGAAGAGGAAGAGAGACAGCCGAGAGTAAAAAAAAAGCGTGAGAGCACGTAGGTCACCCCCCCCCCCCACCCGAAAAATGGACGGATTGTCAGAGAAGGAGGCTATCGGGATGCTGGTAGGCGAGATCAGGGGGCTAAGGAAGGACGTGAAGGGGACTAAAGAGCAGGTGGAAGGTATGAGGGAAGAATTGAGAATTAGAGATGAGAAATGGGAAAAGGAGATGAAAGAGATGAGGAAGAGAGTAGAGGGGATAGAGAGGGAAAAGAAAGAGAAGGAAGTTAAAATAAAGCAGATGGAAGAGGAGATCAGGCTGTGGAAGGAAAGGACGGAAAAGAGGCTTGAGAAGGTGGAGGGCAGGACGGAAATGGAAGTAGGTGACGGAGGTGGGGGAAGTGAGATTAAAAGTATTTGGGAGAGGATAGAGAATATGATAGAAGATAAAATAGCAGAGCGCAGGAATGAAAAGGAGGAGAGGGCGGATAGGGAACGGATAAGGGCAATGGAGTTGAGAATGGAGAGAAAAGAGAAGGCAGACAGGAGAAATAATATTGTGATAAGAGGGTTGAAGCTAAAGAGTGGAGAAGAAAGGGAGGGCGTGGAAGAGCTGCTACAGAGCATAGGGTGGGTTAAAGGCAGGGTAGGGAAGATTAAGTTGGAGGGGAGGAAAGAGAAGGAAGTGGCGGTGGTGGAGTTGGAGAGCTGGGGAGAAAAGTTGGGGGTAATGCGGAATAAGAGTAGGATACAGGATGAGGGAGTTTTCATAGATCACGATTTGACGAGAAAGGAAAGGGATGTACAGAGAATGCTTTACGACAGGGCGAGGTAAGTGAGGAGAGAAGGGAGATCGGCGAAGGTAGGATATCGGAAAATAAGAGTAGACGGAAAGATGTGGGTGTGGAATGAGGAGAGCGAGGTGTTGAAGGAAGTGCAGGGGGATTTGTTCCGTAGGAAGTAGGGGGATGGGGGTAATGCACGGTAGAGGAGTAGTGAACGTGCTGTACTGGAACGTAGCAGGGGTAAAGAAGAAGGACGAGAAGTTCTGGCGGTATATCCAGGAATTTGATGTTGTTGGACTGGTAGAGACGTGGGTAGAAAGAAAGGAATGGGATAGAATAGAGCCAAAGCTACCAAGGGGGTATAGGTGGAGACTTCAGGAGGCGGTCAGACTAAGGAAGAAAGGAAGGGCTAGTGGGGGAATTATAACCGGGGTTAGAGATGGATTAGAAAAAAAATAAGAAAAAAAAATTCGAAAAAATTAGGAAAAAGTTCATGGAAAGGAACAAGGGGAGGGAGTGCAAATGA
>CAKNXH010058882.1:61520-80399 GCA_932178445.1 Andricus quercusramuli
TCTCCAAAAAGTCTCTACCTCCCTGGGGATCGGTGGTTCTTTTTACAGAAACAGGGAGATCGCTGCAGTGGCGCGATGGGTCAGCGAGAAACTTTTAATGTTCCCTGATCCATATCTCCCTCTTCTGTATTCTCCTCCTTGCGTCAGATAACAGTAGTATTTTGTCAACAATATGCTGCTTGATTGTCAGCAGCTTAGACTTGTTTAGTGTGAGATTCAAGATCCTTAGTTCTTGGGCGAACATTCGAACCCTAGATGTTATGTAGTCAATCACACATTGAACACGGGACGCATTCTGTATTGCCCATCCAATTTTCTTGTTCAGTTGATGCAAGCGTCTTCTGGACTTCTGATCCATCGTCGGTTTCAGCCTTCGATTTGAATCAGCCAAAGTTCTCGCAGCACCATAAACTGAGCAATTAATGGTCCAGAGGTCAGACTCTTGCGAGATATATCCACGAAGGGAGGCATCCATTTCAGCCAGATCTTGGGGCTTAAGAGGATTTTGCATGTTGATGTTCCTCCTTGTACTGAAATTGCAATCATCTGTCAGAAGGTGCCTGCTTTCTGCGGTTGGTCCCAATATCGGTTTATCTTCGTCTGCAGCTTGATCAAGCAGCGGTTGGGGAAGCGCTCCGCGTACATATCCATTTTTCCGGAGGTAGTCGGCTTGATTTCGCAAAGACTGATGCGAAACGTGCTGAAGCTCTGTGTGTTTCTGGCACCACAGAGTGTGCATACGCGCCATAAAGTCTCCGCAAACAGGGATAATGCTGGCATCGTAGCAGTCTAGCACGTCATTCTTAAGTTGATCCATCCACTCAATGTGGGCGTTTCACCGGTTCGTCGTCGTGTTTCCATCTAAATTATTTTCAGCACCACGAACTTTAGGATGATCGGCATTGTTTGCCGACCCATTGTCGGGTGCTCTGCGCGTTCGATCGTTTTGAACCACATATACAACATTTTGCTGTCTTGGTGGTTTCATTGTTGTTCCCACGAGCATCTAGGGAAGGGGTTCGTCCATCCTTGTAGAGCCCCGCGTGCAAGGATAAGGCTGATACTCTGAGAGGTCGCCCGGTATCCCAGAGTCACCGTGAAAGACACCTCAACCAGGTGTCATTCAGCTTTCGACACGGTTCTCACTCCTTCGCTTAGGGGTTATTCCTTCGGGACCATCCCCGGAAAATTGTCCGCCGCTGCTCATTAATTATTGTAACCATATTCAGCAGAAACCCTTGGTACAGGGACCCTCTATCCGCAACCCGAGGACGCAACCATCCGCGCAACATTGGTACAGATTTTACAGTGATAAATGGAAACATGACAACAACTTACCATTGCTCTTAAACGCAGGTATGAGGGAATGTATTTCCAAACGCAAGTTAAGGATGAGGGGCGTGAAAGAACGCAAGGTCCAGACGAACCTATAGCGGATTCCCTTTTGATTATTCGCCGAATTTTTTAGCATTTTGATCTTCCGATATCGCAGCAAGAGCATTTGCAGCTAGCAATAAATAACTTACACCGTAAATATTTGGAAGCTCTTCCTAAATTGGAGTATCATACTTTTGAAGAATTGGACGATGATGGGTAAGGATATGAAGCATCAAAGATGATAGGTGAAGCATATTTACCCCCTCCACAGATCAAACATAGAGTTTTGCCAGAGTTTGCCTACAGATCCGATAACGCAAATCACAAGGTGTCGCTGCTGCCAGACAAGAACACGCGGTTTCTGATAGAACTAATAGCAGAGAAAACGAGAATTATAGTAATACTAATATCGTTAAAAGAAGGCAAGGAGGCGAAGGTCGAGGTGAAATCCGCGGTCAAAAGCATGAAGGCGGAGCGTATACAGTCCCCGCTAACAAAAATTCAATAACTATTCCAGGAAACGCCTGCGCAGTAGCAGGTCTTCCAGGAGTACAGATTTCTCCTATACCAAATCCTTTTGGCTTTTATCTGTCCTATTTTAATTGTGCCTTTTATCCAGGCGTTCTCTAAGCCCCAATGATGCCAGCTAATTTCGGTTATGTTCCATTGGGTACCCAGTTCATCGAAGCGTCGAATCTTCCGACTACTGCGGACGGTTCCAATGTGGGAGATGCGAATTCTCTAACGCAAGCCCCTTCAGTGTGCACTACCGCTGGTGGTACTTCAGGAGGGGAGCGTGGCGTTTGTTGGAATTTCAGAGAGCAGGGACACCATTGTCGTTCTTACTTTCAAACAATAACGACATTTTGCACTGTAGCCGTAGTCCTCATTGCTCCCGTAACACGTCTAAACGCTAGCATTTGTAATCGTGCAGCCTGTCCTGCATCGTTTTAAGATTCACCCGTGGCCACCAGACCACGGCCATGCAAGTATTTTGGGCCCTAGACCCCTCGTCAAACCAAAAGCTCTTCTGCACATCCAAAAAGTCAAGACAATCTTCCTGAATTAAGTCTTAAGAGGCTTCGTCCAGTTAAGTTTGCTATCTAGGATTACCCCCAGATATTTAACCGAGTCTGAGATCGTCAACTCCCCACCATAAAATGCAGGGCGTCAACTTTTGACACTTTGTACTTTCTCGTGAAAATGACATGGCTGGTCTTTTCCGGATTTACCCAGAGCCCTGAGCTTTCGCACCAGAACTCTACGATGCGCAGCACCGACCTTGCAAGACCTATCAACGTTTCCATATAAGTCACAATGACTAGGATTACAAAGTCAACCGCGTAGCCCCAGGTCATCCGTCAATACCTCCCTTATTTAGCCTACGAAAGAGACCGTCCACTACAATGCAAAACAGAAGGAGTGACAGAACACCCCCATGTGGGCATCTCCACGGCGTCTGAATGGGTCCTAGGTGAAGTGTCTTAAACGGTGTCTCTGGGATACCAGGCGAACTCTTAGAGTAGGCAGCCTTATCCTTGCACGCGGGCATTTACGAGGACAGACGAACCCTTTCCCTAGCTGCTCTTGGTAACAACAATGACACCACCAAAACACCAAAACGTTGTAGATGCGGTTCAAAACGATTGAACGCGCAGAGCACCCGACAATGGGTCGGCAAACAATGCCGATCATCCTAGAGTTCGGGGTGCTAAAAATAATTCAGATGGAAACACGACGACGTACCGGCGGAACGCCCACATTAAGTGGACGGATCAACTCAAGGATTACTTGCTGGACTGCTACGATGACAGCATTATCCCTGTTCATCGAGGCTCTGTGGCGCGTATACACACTCTGCAGTGCCAGAAACACCCAGAGCTTCATCACGCTTAGCATCAGTCTTTGCAAAATCAAGCCAACTACCTCCGGAAAAATGGATATGTACGCGGAGCGCTTCCCCAACCGCTGCTTGATCAAACTGCAGACGAGGATCAGGAAGCAATATTAAGACCAACCGCGGAAAGCGACCACCTTCTGAGAGATGATCGTGATTTCAGGACAAGGAACAACACAGGGTGGCCGCTTTTTTCGGTAAAAAAAATACCCGGTCATTTCCCGGTCATCAAAAAAAATTTCCCGGTCATGCTTTTAAGCGTTTCAAAACATCTGTTTGTTTAATATTCTGAAAATATCAACTTTAATTTATGTTGAAGATAACACAAACTTTGTTCATATACATAATACTTGACCGATTCAGTACAAACAAAGCGATTTTTACCCTAACCATTATAATATCATGAAATTTCAGCACGAATTGAAAAAAATCATCGGTTTTTTAACTAGCAGAAATATTGAATGTTGAACTAACCCACCTAGTGACTAAAATATAACTTTACAACAGGAATTCGTTTTGTAAACGAAACGATATCACAGGGTTTTGACGTAATACAAAACATATTTGAAACATTCCGTAATAGTAAACGCTTTTACATTTAGTGAAACAGTTTTTTGATCTCTTGATCGATGACCTTCAAGCCCAAAACCGAATTTCGTTGAAAACTTTAAAAATTCCCAGTCATTTCCCGGTTCCAAAAAATTCCCGGTCATTTCCCGGTTTCCCGGTCCAGCGACCACCCTGCAACATTAACATGCAAGTTCCTCCTACGCCCCAAGATCTGGCTGAAATGGATGCCTCTCTTGGCGGAGATATCCCGCAAGCGTCCGACCTCTGGAGCATCAATTTCTCAGTTTATGGTGCTGCGAGAGCTTTGGCGGATTGAAATCGAAGGCTAAAACCGACGATGGATCAAAAGTCCAAAAGAGGCATCAACTGAACAAGAAGATTGGATGGGCAAGACAGAATGCGTGCCGTGCTCAACGTGTGATTGACTACATAAAATCTGGTAGACCGTTTACGGAAAGGGTTCGAATGTTCGCCCAAGAACTAAGGATCTTGAATCTCACACTAAACAGTTCTAAGCTGCTGACAATCAAGCAGCATATTGTTGACAAAATACGACTGTTATATGACGCAAGGAGGAGAATACAGAAGAGGGAGAGATGGATCAGGGAACATTAACAGTTTCTCGCTGACCTATCGCGCCACTGCAGCGATCTCCCTGTTTCTGTAAAAAACCACCGATGCCCAGGGAGGTAGAGACTTTTTGGAGAGAGGTATACAAGATCCCGAAAACACTAGAGTTGAAAGAAGATACTGACAATATCATTCGCTTCAAGGAGTTTTGCGACAACCTCATAAAATCTGAGTAGGAATGTCCATCATACACTGCCGAAGAGGTGAAAAAAGCACTTACAGGCAAGAAGAACTTTTCCGCTACTGGACCAGATTGTATCAAGAACTTCTGGTAGAAGAAGTTTACTTTCACACACCAACATCTGGCCCGCATATTCACCTCTTACTAAAAGTCTGAAACGCCCATGCCGCAGTGGCTGGTGTTAGGACGCACTATACTCCTGCCGAAAATAGCGACTTGCCGAACCCAGAGAACTACAGGCGAATCACTTGTTTGAACACACTGTATAAGATCTTTACAGCTGTCCTAAACAACAGGATTGTTCGAAGAGTTGAGCCTGTGTGGAGAGAGATGTACGAACAACGTGGCTCGAGAAAAGGTGTAACAAGCTGTCGATAGAACCTGCTAATTGAGAGGTCCGTCTGCAAAGACGCTACAGCCCATCAGCGCGTCCTGTCAATGGGCTGGATTGACAACCGGAAAGATTTTGATTCAACCTCTCATAGACTTATCATCTGTCTGTTGGAAAGCTTGAAGGTACATCCACACATAGTGAGATGCATAGAGAGATTTATGCCTCTTTGGAAAATTAGATTTACTACCTCATCTAGAAATTATTGTGTGACAACGAACGTCACCTTCCAGAGGCGCGTCTTTTGGGTGATACCATGAGCCCTTTGCTTTTTTGCCTCTATCTCTCGCACCACGAAAATCTTCTGGATACCTCCGCGGGGACGCTAATCAGCGCGAGCATAAGGTCACTCATGTATTTTATATAGATGGCCTGAAGATGTATACCTCTGGTGAAAGCCAACTTTAAACTGCTCTAAATATCGTCGAGAAGGACATAGGAGAGATTGGGATGGACTTTGGATTGGACAAGTGTGCCAAAATTAATCTGAAGAAAGGAAAGAACACTGGCGTTCCCAAGGGCACTGAGCTGGCGGATATAAGTGCTATTAGATATCTTAATACTGAAGAGACCTATACATACCTGGGCGTACATGAAAGCCGCATCCAGAAAGCAACATCAGTGAAGGAGCTGCAAAAGTTGTCTTTTGCGTTTATTTGCTTCATGAAACATGTTTGATCTTGTTTTTCTGATCTGTATGTCCATAAATGCTCTGATTTTATTGATTGATAATTCTTCAAAGGAAAGTTCGTACAGTTCCAATTCTGTACTCTCGTTCGCAATAATATTTATAGAATTCTAGCCTACTAGAGCTAAAAAAGAGGACGTTTTACTCACGAGGGGAAGGTCAGAGGTGGAGCTTTTTGTTTTTATTCATACTTTTTGTAAAGAAAGGTCATGGTCCCAAAGTAAAGTTGTGAAATTCTTAGAATTCAATATTTTGCCCGTTTTGAATTGAGAATGTGTTTGGTGACAGGTGGTGAGAGGATTTTACTGAATTTGTGTGGAACGTGTGAGTGGAGTGTGAGGGTGGAAGCCGAGGAGGTGAGTAGAGTTGTGTGGGGTGGATTGGGGAGATAAAAAGTGGTTTTTGGCGAGGGAGTGAGGTGGGATTCAGGTAGATAGAGAAAGTGAGGTTAGGTTGACAAGCAGTCGGAGGAGTTTGCGGTCGGGAGTCTTGGGCATTTACGGGCTCAAGGGTGGTTATAGCAGAGTTAGGGGATGTTAAGGGAGAGAAAGGGATGTTTGCAGGGGCCGTGAGAAGTCCCAGTTACCGCCGGCAGAGCGGGAGGTAAGCAGTGAGTGTGCTGTCAGTGCTGCTAGTGAAGTTGACCGGGAGGAAATTTTCCACGTGCCACGACCGACAACAACGCGTGGCTCGGGGTCGAGTAGCGCGTCTGGGAGAGGGGGACGGCGGAACGAAGGAAGCGAGAAGGTAAGGGAGAGAGAGTCGAGCACAGGTGACGGGGAGGATCTCTTGAAGAGGAAGAGAGACAGCCGAGGGAGTCCGGACAAAAGCGAATTGGAGGGTCCTTTCAAAAATAGCGTGAGAGCACGTATGTCACCCCCGCAAAAAATGGAGGGATTGTCAGAGAAGGAGGCTACCGGGATGCTGGTAGGTGAGATCAGGGGGCTAAGGAAGGACGTGGGGGGGACTAAAGAGCAGGTGGAAGGTATGAGGGAAGAATTGAGATTTAGAGATGAGAAATGGGAAAAGGAAATGAAAGAGATGAGGGAGAGAGTAGAGGGGTTAGAGAGGGAAAGGAAAGAGAAGGAAGTTAAAATGAAGCAGATGGAAGAGGAGATCAGGCTGTGGGAGGAAAGGACGGAAAAGAGACTTGAGAAGGTGGAGGGCAGGACGGAAATGGAAGTAGGTGATGGAGGTGGGGGAAATGAGATTAAAGGTATTTGGGAGAGGGTAGAGAGTATGATAGAAGATAAAGTAGGAGAGCGTAGGAATGAAAAGGAGGAGAGGGCGGATAGGGAACGGATAAGGGCAATGGAGTTGAGAATGGAGAGAAAAGAGAAGGCAGGCAGAAGAAACAATATTGTGATAAGAGGGTTGAAGCTAAAGAATGGAGAAGAAAGGGAGGGCGTGGAGGAGCTGCTACATAGCATAGGGTGGGTTAAAGACAGGGTAGGGAAAATTAAGTTGGAGGGGAGGAAGGAGAAGGAAGTGGCGGTTGTGGAGTTGGAGAGCTGGGAAGAAAAGTTGGGGGTAATGCGGAATACGAGTAGGATACAGCATGAGGGAGTTTTCATACATCACGATTTGACGAGAAAGGAAAGGGATGTACAGAGAATGCTTTATGACAGGGCGAGGAGGGAGAGGAGAGAAGGGAGATCGGCGAAGCTAGGATATCGGAAAATAAGAGTAGATGGGACGATGTGGGTGTGGATGAGGAGAGAAAGGTGTTGAAGGAAGTGCAGGGGGATTTGTTTCGTAGGAAGTAGGGTGTGGGGGTAACGCACGGCAGAGGAGTAGTGAAGGTGCTGTACTGGAACGTAGCAGGTGTAAAGAAGAAGGACGAGAAGTTCTGGCGGTATATCCAGGAATTTGATGTTGCTGGACTAGTAGAGACGTGGGTAGAAAGAAAGGAATGGGATAGAATAGAGCCGAAGCTACCAAGAGGGTATAGGTGGAGACTTTAGGAGGCGGTCAGAGTTAAGAAGAAAGGAAGGGCCAGTGGGGGAATTATAACCAGGGTTAGAGATGGATTAGGGGAAAATGTTCATGGAGAGGAAGAGGGGGAGGGAGTGCAAATGAGGGAAATAAAAATAGTAGGGATGAAGTGTAAGTTTGTGACAGTGTACAATAAGGATGGGATGGAAAGAATTAAAGAAAGAGTGAAAGACATGCTGGGCGAAAGAGAAGAGGGTATGTTGGTACTGGGTGGGAACTTTAATGCGAGAATGGGGAGCGAAGGGGGACTTTACAGGGAAGGGGAGAGCTTCGAAAGGAAATCGAAGGATAATGTAATAAATAAGGAGGGGGAGATTCTGAGGGACTGGATGGAGGATAGAGGGTGGGCAGTGGCGAATGGTATGGCAAATGGGGACGACGAGGGAGAATACACATATTTAAGTAAGGTGGGGGTATCGGTGATAGATTATGAGGTCATGAATATCCAAGGATGGGAGGAGACGGAAAAATTCGCAGTAGAGGGGAGGGTGGAATCAGACCATCAGCCATTGAGTTTGTGGATAAGAGGTGAATGTGGCGGAAGGCAAGGCAGGGAAGAAGTCTCGATAGGGGAGAGGGTGACCTGGACGAGGGAGGCGATAGAGAAGTATCAGGAGCAGCTAGGAAAGGTACGCTTTGAAGGGGAGTCGGTGGAAGAGATATGGGAGGATCTGAAAGAGAAGGTGAAAATTTGCGTGCAAAAGAAGGTATTTAGAAAGAAGAAGAAAGGAATGCTGAAGCCGTGGTGGGATGGGGAATATAAAAAGATGAAGAGAAAGGTGAAGAGGAAGTACAAGAAATGCAAAGAGGGTAATGCGAGAAGAGATGAGTACGTAGAAATGAGGAAGGGGTTCAGATTGGTGTGTAAGAAGAAAGAACAGAAAAAGGAGAAAGATCTGGAAGAGGAGTTAGCAAATGATAAGACAGAGGGGGACATCTGGAAGATAATAAATAGGTTTAGGAAGCGTAGGGTGGGGGTTAGCGAGAAGATAGGGAGTGAGGAGTGGAGAGAGTTTTTCAAAGAATCATTCCAGGGCTCGGATTCAAGGAAGACGGATGGGGGAAGTAGAAGAACGGATGAGGCAGAGATTGAGGAGTTGAATGGCGAGGAGATAGAGAAGCAGATAATGAAGTTGAAAAGGTCAAAAGCAGCAGGGCTCGATGGGGTAGAGAACGAAGCATGGCTGTTTAGTACACAAGAGGTTAGGGAGAGGCTGAAAGAGGTAGTGAAGAAAGTATGGAGGGGCGAAGGATTCCCAGGAGGGTGGAGAGAAGGGTTAATAGTGCCACTGTATAAGAAAGATGATAGTGATAGGCAGGAAAATTATAGAGGGATTACGCTAATGAATACGGCGTATAAGGTATACGCGATGGTGGTGGCAGAGAGACTGCGGAAGGATGTCGAGGGGAAAGGAATATTGCCGGAGACGCAGGCGGGATTTACGGAGGGTAGGAGTACTATAGACAATATCTACGTGCTGCAGCACGTGGTGGATAGAGAATTAGCGAAGAAGGGGACGAGAGTGTACGAGTTTTTTGTGTATCTCAAAGGCGCGTTTCCGTCGGTGTATAGGGGGAGGTTGTGGGAGGCGACGGAGGATAGGGGAGTAGAGACAGGCCTAATTGAAAGGGTAAGGGAGATATATGAAGAGACCAAAGACAAGGTAAGAGGAGGGGAGGGGATTTCGGAGGGATTCTGGATGGATAGGGGGCTAAGGCAAGGGTGTCCACTTAGCCCAACGCTTTTTGCGATTTCAATTGCGGATATGGAAAGTAAGCTGAAGGCCGGGGTGGTAGGAGGAGTCAGGATAGGAGGGGTTAGAATTTGGTCACTAGCGTATGCAGACGACATAGTGTTGCTGGCAACCAGCGAGGAGGCCTTAAAGGAGATGATGAAGAGGTTGAGAAGATACCTGGATAAAAAGGGGTTAGGGCTGAATGCAGAAAAGTCCAACGTTATGGTGTTCAGAAAAGGAGGGGGAAGGGATGAGGCAAGGGAGTGGAAGTGGAAGAGAAAGGAGGTGCAGGAGGTGAAAGATTTTGTGTACCTGGGCTTCGTGTTTCGAAGGAATGGGGGAGTGGATGGTCACATAAAAGAGAGAGTGAGGAGGGCAAATGTGGTGATGAGGCAGGTGTGGGGATGGGGAAAGAAGTTATTCGCAGATGATTTTGGAAGGAGAATGAAATTGTTTGATTCACTAGTGATGAGTGTGCTATTGTATGGGGTAGAGGTGTGGGGGTGGAAGGAAAGTGAAGAGGTAAATAGAACGCAGGAGAGGTATGTAAAGTGGACCCTGGGTTTGGCAAGGAACACGCCTAATTATATTGTCAGGAGGGAGACGGGGAGAACGAGTGTAGGAATTCTAGCAGGGAGCCGGGCGTGTAAATATGAGGAGAAATTTTTGGAAGAGGGGGGAAGTAGGCTGGTTAAGGAGTGTTGGTGGGAGAATGAGAACAGGGGAGGGGGTGGGAAGATGGAGGCGGAGAGGGAACGGTATTTTAGAATGAATGGACTGCAGATGGATGAAGTGAGAAGGATGCACGAGGAAGGAAGGAAGATTTATGAATTGGTTAAGCAAAACAGCATGGAGAGAGAGAAGACAGATGGGGAAGAGAGAATAAGAGAGTCAAGATTTAACGGGAACTATGTGTGGATTATGCCAAGGGCAAGAGCGCAATATTTGTGTGTGAAAGGAGAGAAAGGATGTCAGGAACTTATAGCGAGGATGAGGTGTGGGTGTATGGAGGGTTTCAATAGGTTCTGGCTCTCTCGGGAGAAGAGGATGTGTGAACTGTGTGGAAAGGGGGATGCAAGAGTGGAGCACTGGTTGGAGGAGTGCGTGGAGGTGGAAAGAAGTGAGATAAGCATGGAGGCATTATTGCATGAAGAAGGGGAAAAAAGGGCAGTAGCATGGGTGAAGGGAGTGTTGGGTAAGATGGAGATGAAGAGAAGGAAGGAGGAAGAGGAATGGATACGGAATGATTGTAAATAGGAGAGAAAGCAGATAAAAGTAACATGTAAATATTGTAAATAGTAGATAAGTAGTAGGTATTAGAGCGAAAACAGAGGTTGCAAGCGAGGCAATGCGAAAAAGTAGGAACATGCAAGCGAGGCGAAGCGAGGAAGGCAAGGCGATACGAGCGTGCGGTTTAGAGATAAGGAATGGATGGATGTTAGTTTTTAAGGGTTAGTTTTAAGAAAATTCTGTAAAAATGGATGTATAAGCAAGTCAATTTTTTAAGGCCTGCAGGCTGAAAAATAAACGTTTATCTATCTAGAAATAATAGAAACCTTTTTTTGTGATTGGTCAGGACAGACATACTGGATACTTTAGGATCAGAAAAGTTCATATCTAAAATCGGTTTGAACTAACTTGTTTACAAATACCGTTAGACCAAAGTTCAAAACCAGTTACAACATTTACAGGCCCTGGAAAAGGCATTTACCAATTTAAAATGATGCCATTTGGTTTAACCACTGCTCCAGCCTATTTTCCGGAGACATATGGAAAAAATTATGAATCCATACTTAAAGCCAAACGTTTTTTCTTATTGAGACGACATTGTAACTGTAACTCAAAATTTTGATGACCATTTAAAATATTTGAATATTGTATTAGACAAATTAAATGAGGTAAATTCAACGATCAGCCAGGATAAATGCGAGTTCAGCTGCTTGGAAATCGAATACTTAGGTTTTAAAGTGAACGACAAGGGACTCCAAATAGACAATGACAAAATGCAACCAGTCTTAGAATTCCCTAAACATAAAAATATTGAACAATTACTGCGCATAATAGGGATGGCAAGTTGGTACAGAAAACGTATCCCACATTTTGCCGAAATAATATAAGCAATGAATAGATTACTGAAAAAATATCAAATGTGGGATTGGAGCTTAGAAAAAGATTCAACAATTCCGACATGCCCAAATTTTACTCACCCCTTCCAACTCGAAACGGACGCGATCAATACGGAATTAGGAGTCGTCCTTACGCAAACACTTAGCGGCGTTAACAACGTGATCGCATACGCAAGTAGAAGCTTGCACGGGGCCGAATCTCGGTACTCAGTATCGAAAGAAGACATCCTAGCTAAACAATAGCTAAAACAATAGCGTTTGCGTTAGCCTGTAGCATAGAAAAACCAAAAGCGGACGTAGACAGACGTAGATTCACAAATGTATTTTCACAGAGATGACCCATTAAAATCAAAACTATTACCAGACTCAAACCCTTGGAAATTAGGCATACCCAAAAAACTTAGAGCTCAAGTTTGACGGGAAAGTCACGACAAAATCCAGGCAGGATATTTAGGCTCATAGAAAATTTACGCAAAAATTTCCGAACATTACTTCCGGCCACGGGTATATTCGAACGTGATCAAATACGTAAAAAACTGCCAGACTTGACAAAGAGTAATTGAAGAACCATGAACCATGGTAGCAGCTGATATCATGGGTCCATTACCAAGTTCTAAAAAGAGAAAAAAACAATACATTTTAGTGTTCGTGGTTCTATTTACAAAATGGACCGAAATAATGTCAATCAAAGAAGCTAACGGGATCGCAATAGAATCCGAATGTCACAAACGGGTATTTCACGTTGGGGACTACCGCAGATTTTCCACACGTATAACGGCACCGAAATTGAAAATGAGACACTAAGAGATATAACAGAGAAATTCAGTATCAGGCACACGAAAACCCCAAAAGACTACCCCAAAGCAAACCCAACTGAGCGATATAATACTACAATACAAATTATTAAAACCTATTTAGATAATGACCATTGCACCTAGGACGAAAACACAGGCGATTTGCAGTTCGAAATAAATACGAGCAAAAACTTGTTCACACAATTGAGGTGCCAGATGCCAAAAGGAGATGTAAATTATTTTGCTGGAGTGGGGACGCCCTTAAGCACTTGAGAATGAAATTTCGAATTTAAATTTTTGAAACGCGTATCCGCATTGGGATAACGCATGTTTTTCTCTTGCTAAAAAAAGTTGTAGCTGTTTTAGTTTTCGATACATTTATAAAAAACTGTTTTTTTATGTGATTAAAACATTTCGCCCTTTTTCACTTCAACTCGCGACGAAATCGGAACTTTTCAAAATGTTTAGATAAAATACATGAGAAGTATGCATTGACATCTTCTGCGACCGATGACATTAGGTTAGGGTAGGTTAGGTTTAATACGGGCGGGAAATCCATTAGAGAACTCCCCTGGCGCTCAAGCTATAAAGCCTATTGTGCCACACCCTTACTTCTTCACTCTCAGCAGTCGAACCCAGACCTCTTGACGAAGCCTAGTATGTCGACCACCGATCGCGTTTCGATTTCCTCTGTTTCCATAAAATGGATACCGAGGGTCTGCTGCCTGAGCCTAGCTAATGCCGGGCACTGGCATAATACATGCAGGGATATTTCATCATCCCTGCCGCACCTCCTGCACTCCGTCGTGGGGCTATACCCCATTTTGTGCATATGATAGTTCAAGTGATTGTGCCCTGTCAGAGTCCGTACCACTGTCCTTATGTCTTTCTTGGGTAAACTCAGGATTTCCCTGGCTCTGTCCATCCTATAGGTATACCCCAGGATGGATTTCGCCTGACGACAACCCTTGGTTTATTCCCAGTGTTCCCTGTGTTTTGCTCGGATCCAGTTTTTAATAGCCATCCCGACACTGCAAGCCGCTATGCCCAGTACCGGTTCCGGTCCTACGAATTCGCTCGCTGCGCCGCACTTTGCCAACTGGTCCGCCTTTTCGTTGCCCTTGATCCCTGTGGCCAGGGACCCATATAAGAGCCACTTTGTTTCTTTCTGCAAGTTGGTTTAATGCCTTTTTGCATTCCCAAACCAGTTCTGATGTTATGTCTGGTTTCCCTATTGCAGTTAGTGTCGCTTGGCTGTCCGAACAGATCGTGATTTGTCTGCCAGCAGCGTTTTCCTCTATTAGTGTTTCAGCACAGCGAAGGACCATATACAAATTAAAGAAACCTTAAAGGAAGAAGCATTGGAGAAAAGAAAATAAACGATTTTAATTTAACAAATGTAAATACAAATAATGGCACATAGGCGTAGGAAATGTTAATGAGTTTAAGTGTCGATATTTAGACTTGAAGAAGGGCAAAAATGGTATTAGATCAATATCAAGGACACCGATGAACTATAAAAGAACACCAAAGTATATTTTGAACTCAACTATTGTAAATTGACTCTAATACACTACCGTCGGAAATTATCGGTACGATCAGCGAAAGTACCATTAAAAATCTCTGCTAACTTTAAAGCGTGATTACTCATTCAAAGGTGGAGCGAGAAACCCTTTTAGAAACCCATTAGAAAGATTATGAAATTACGCGTCAACTGAGCCCTAAAAGAAGTATTTCTGACCTTTTGGAAAGAATATACTGCTTGAGAAGTAAAAAAAAAATCATGAATTTCTCCAAATTTTGTACTTCGACTTCAGCTTGTGGCATGACCTAGGAAAGTTATAGCAAATATCTCAAATTCATACCAATTGGTCTTTGAAGTCTTATCTTTAATTTAAGCCAATGAAACTTAAAAAATCTTTACGGTTTCGCAAGATACCACTAAAAATGTCCAAGCGTGTCTGCGCCGAATTTTAATCGCATTAGCAGCAAGTCTGGCGCTCTGAGGTGCTCCCCGACTGAGACTCGACGCAGACACGCTTGGAGATTTATTGTCATATCTTGGGAACTTCTGAATAATTTTCAAGTTTTATTGGCTTAAATTAAAGATGAAAAAATAATGAGAATTACAAGAAGAAATATAAACCTGGAAATAAAGTACAAACAGTGGAACTCAAAATTCTATAACAGGAAACAAATCTTCCCTATTTGTCAAGAACCTAAAGTACACAGTTTAAATTGAATTTACAATTCTTAAAACTAAATGAAACAATAGCAACTAAGCTAAAAAAATAACAGATTCAAAGGACAATAGACTCTAAAAACATGGAATTTCAAGGACAATTGACACAACAAACACCACCTCTGAGCTTCCTCTTGTCAATCAGAATCTTAAGGTTGATTTGGAGTCCAGAGAACACCATTTAAAGACAAATATACGTACAGAGACAAGAAGGAAACCTTCGACATTTTTCTGGAAGTGTCTTAATATTAACATTTGTTAAAATATTCCTGATACTCTTTGAGACACGAAGGACGCTATTATCCTTTTAAACATGAAAGTAGCTTTATGGAATCTGCTAAATTTAATAAACGTAAATACAGGGTCAACTTAACATGCCTGCTGAATTCGACTGGGATAAATCTGTTTTAGATTTCAGAGGTCTACAAAATTAAAATAATTAAATACTTCACAATGTCGCATTGCATCTTTTCTGTCGTGTTTTGCAATCTTTTCGACATCAGGTTTCTCATGAAGTGAAACCGACTACTCTCATTGTTTTTGAGAATAAAGTATTGATTCATTTACGTGAGACTGAAACGGCACTAAAACGGAACTGCCTAGGGCCGTTTCAGTACTGATTGTTTAAAGATGACATTTGTGTCATTTAAGTCACATTTTGAAGACTAGTGGAATATCGATACCTGTATGTCACTACTCAGGGTACGTGGCCGCGGCACAGGCGATATTAAGGAATAAAAATTCGTATTCATGAAGATGATTAAGATCTTGAGCTGGCAATGGTATCCTATGTGACGATCGGACTCCTTTACGGGATGCCAATAATTCAAGCACTAGTTTTTCACAGGCACATGTGAAAACTTTGTGGGCTCGAAACGAGATCAGGTAAACTGCGTTGCGAAGCATACTTGCATCGATTTCATTACAGGACGTTAAAGAATCCCCAGAATACCCAAGATATCCATTTTATAATGGCGGGGATAAATAGATGGTCTTTCCTCTTGCTGTAAACTATTATGAAATTCTGTGCAATATTCGAGGAGAAATTTCATTAACATTACCTTATTTAGTCTAACAAAGTTCATTTTACAATAAAAGGGCATTTTTCGGTAGGTATTCACTTGTCCGAAATTTCATTTTCATTAAAACTGATTTTGCCGAAAGAATCACAACATTTACGGCCGATGTAGACATAAATGATAGAGGGGATCCCGCTTGTGAATTCGGTGAAAAACGTTGTACAAATAGACGTTTGGTGGCGTTTATGAGAATTCTTCGTCACTTAAATTTGTTTCTACTTTTCAATGCGATATAAAATCTAAAAAGGTTGGAGGGTTTTAAAAAGAGGAAACTGATAAGTAAATATATGTTTAAATAATACTAATAAATATAAGACTAATGTTGAAAATAAAAATTATGCATATAATTAATGTTTTTACTGTAAAATACACCATTTTTATGGTTGCAAATGTTTATAACCTTCTTTTTAATTTGGATTTAAATTTAATAGTGTGAATTATTATTCCGTAATGAAAAACTAATATTGAAATGCTTGAAAAATAATAAGATGGATGGGTTTTCAAAAGTCCGTTCGATCTGATAATTAAACCTGGTATTCCAGGTCTTGAAAATACATATTTCTCGAGGAAGTTTGTTTGAGAACTGAAATGTAAGATACCTGGATGGTTTTTCAAAGGTCTCATTGGTCTGATATTAAAACCTTATGATTTTAATAATTAAACCTTGTAGGCCAGGTGCTGGAACGAACGGAAACTTGACAGGAAATTTGAAAAACCACCCATCTCATCATTTTTGAATCATTCAAATATTAATTCTTCATTATTGAATAATAATTCGCATTCATGAATTTAAATCCAAATTAAAACGAGGTGGTAAACATTTCTAACCAGAAAAATGATGTATTTTATAATTTAAAAAAACTTGTAGTATGCATCAATCGTAATTTAAACATTGTCTTATATTTTTGAATATCATTTAATTATATATTTACTTACTAGTTTCCTCTTTTTACAATAATTCAAAATTTTCTCCCTTTTCCTATTTTTTCTATCACATTTAAAAGTAAAAGCAAATAAACGACAAAGAATTCTCATAACATTTTTCTTCTGAATAAATAATTCATAAAAATATATTTATTAAACTATTTAAACAGATCATATTCGCGGAAAGAAAATTATTACAAAAACAGATATCTTTCAAATATGAAAGTATTTTGAAGATTGGAGTAGATGAAATTGAATTGTAGAATCAGAACCAGCTTTGCAGCAGGTGGGAAAACGTGAATTCAAGATCTTTTGCAATTAATGAATCGGACTAAAGTGAAAAGTCTACTTTAGACGGAAACCTTAGTTGAAATTGTGATTTTCAACGATTTTTTCAATTTTTCCCTGTAGTTTTTCGCTACTGGTCAACAGTAGCCTAGACCCCCCACCCCCCAGTGTCAGGTGCTCCGTATTAAAAATGAGAATTCAATGAACAGAATAAAACAAAGTACAATTTTTAAAAAACTTTTATTTTGAACTCATATTTACAAGTTTCTTTCTATGTTTGGTGGATAGTAATACTTGGTTGAATCCAATGTTGAAAAATTATGTGACAAATCAATCGAAGTTAAGAACTGTAACTTTCCATCTGGAGAGACCATGGCAAGCTGCGGCGTCCCAGAAACACTGCCCCACATTGGTGTTGATGTAGCGAACATCGAACGTTGAAGAGTGTTTGACGAAGTTTTGACGTTGCTTTGGAATTTCCAGCCCACTACACTTCTGCGGACACCTGTTACTGGAGAATATTTTCAACTTGTCCTCTTTTGCAGGTCTTCTATCTTATCAAGATACATTTCTGAAGCCGCTTTGATCCCCACTTGTCAAGAAAGCGAATTTGGCATTAGTGGAGTTGGATACTCACTAACATATTGCAATCACTTCCTGTCGAATATGTTTCGACTTGAGCCCGAGTAAACTAAAAAAATATATAAAGTAAATGTAAAATTCACTGAAAGTATATAACTTTAAAATAATAAAATTTACCATCATTCATGAAAATTCTCCTCTGGCTGAATCCCATTTTGATAAAGTTATTTCTACCATGAGCGTCTCTTCCTAGAGAAATAGACCGGGTTGGTTTGCTATTGTAAATTACTCGTATTTACCTACAAAGAAAAATTATTAATAGAAAATAAATAGCCTAATGTTAGAACCACAATTGAAATGATTAAAAATTTGAGATTCTAATTGATAATAAATTAAGGGGTATGGCCACAGTAGCGGGAGCGAAATCATGGGTATATTCACCAATTTTTTTTGGTATGAAAACTTAATTTATTTTCGAAACTAATTATATGTAAATACAGCTCCAACATCAAAGAATCAGAAAAAATATATTTTTTTTAACGCAAAATGGCCGACTTCTGTTAAGTCCTTTTCGAAGCCTTCGCGGCCTGACCGCTAGCAGCCACAATTTTTAACATAGAACAAAATGAAAAAATTTCCGTTAATCTAAATAACAATACCTAGAGAAATACATATGGAAATGTAGAAATACTGATTTTTCCGAAAATGGCAGGCATTTCAAGTTAACAGTCGATTTCTTAATGGAAAAATTCGTATAAAAATGCTCATAAAATAGAAAGTTTCAAATTTATCGAAAATTCCGTATGTACTTTTCTGCGAAATGCAATTATAAAGATGTGGTTGAAATTTGAAGTGGATTAGATAAAAATTGTTAAATTTATGTGTCAGACCGAATTAAAAAAGAGCTGTTTTGACAAACATGCGCTTAAAGTTTTACATACAAAAGCAGAAAGCAACTGAACGGCGTCCTTTTTAATGGTTTTACTGGTATTTGAAGTTGCTCTATAAGTATATTTTCGTGCATGTAGACAAGCAAGGCCCTCTACATGCCTTTCTAAATTTATCGATTGATGTTTAGCCAAGCCCAATGGGCTTGACTAACGGAAATCAGAGTTCGAGCACGCCACACGCGGTCTCACGTTATACGTTCAAAATTTGTAAAAGAAAAAACATTTTCGCTATAAATCGAATAGTATCTTATTTTTATGATGTTAAAGGATAGTTTAAGCCAACAAAAAATTGATTTTTTGAAAATTCTACTGTGGTCATACCCCCTAAAAAGGGAGCGTTCACATATGATGTCACGCTGTATTTCAAGCTTTTTTACCACCCCGTACCCCATGTCACACTCGGTCACGAATTAAGGAGACCCCCCCCCC
>CAKNXH010058882.1:90536-115125 GCA_932178445.1 Andricus quercusramuli
ATGTATCAATAACCTATTTGCAAAATTTAATTTAACGGCACATTTATTAATTAATATATATTCATTTATTGGGGCGGGGCGCCAAATTTTCTTCCTGCCCAGGGCGTCAAAACCCCTAAGGCCGGCCCTGCTTCCACTATATCGAGACGGTACCAAATCAGATTCAGTTTGGCTAGAATCATCGAGGAAACAAGATCTGGGTCAGCAAGAGGTTGGCTGCTAAGGTTGAAGCAGGTTGTTGATGAGACTTGTTCAATTGACTTTTTTTTGGGGGCGGGCTGCGTGGGGGACATATCCCCCTTCGTTGAACTCACCATGGAATTTTGAATGCAAGTAGAGTATCCTCCGAGAGAGCATCGCGGTTAAAAGTTCCTATAGCGTGAGAGGATTGGGCCCCTGCGCCAAGAATAATTTCGCTCGCCGAGTAAAAAGAGACATTGGAAGCTTCATCAGCAAAACTGAAGCTGGAGTGGCAATGCAGACCGTAAGGACTTTTTGCTCATGAGGGACCTCGTGGAACTCAGTGCATATCGGGTAATAGGCTTCGTTGTAGGATTCCCGAAAAAAAGACGATAAAAACCAATGAAAATGAATCGTGATTCTTTCAAACCAAACTTTAGAAGGCAAATTATGAATGGCGATGGAAGAGCTCTACTCCACCGCTCGAACTCCATATCAGGAAGTAGACACCTGATTCAACACCACCAAAGCACCAATGAAATAGTCAACGTAACAACCGAGAAAATAAAAAATATAGGAGCTGACAGAACAGTTGAACCGCATAGTATTACGTGAACTAAATCCCTTCTTCAGCTGTATTGATTTCATCCTTCTCTTAATCTTTCATGAACGGTTTCTAAATTCTAGGTATTAGATGCAGATGCATTTAGTACGTATGTGCAATTATATAATTACATTATTACTTCCGATTTGATTGAACATTTGATAATAATTATTTTATAATCTTCGATGGTAAGCAATTCAATTACTCTTCAATATGTGGGTATCACACGTAGCGTTATATTAATTACATTACCAAGAGATCTCTGAATTCTTGGACAAATAAATCAGTCGATAATTTGCAAAAATATTGAGCAAACTAAATACCAGCGTGGAAAACATGAGTCTTAAGATTAACGTGAATAAAACGAAAATTATTGCGTTTAAAAAAAGGGGTGAAAAAGCCGAATGCAACATTGCATCAGACGAGAGATGTCCATTGGAGTGGTTCCTTTTAAATGAATCCTCGAAGTTAAAAACGTAATAGCGCGGAAAAGTTGCCTTTTGGCATGAGAAAGTCAGAGCCATTTTTAAAATTTTTTTCGTTTAACATCTTCCGTCTCCGCAACGCGTTCAAAGTTTCGAAAACTTGAGAAATTCGAGCATTTGCTTATAAAATCGCAAAAAAATCTCATAATTGTCAAAATTGTTTTGTCTTTTTTACTGAAATGAACTCATCATAATTCATCACTTGTCTGTTCGGGACACCGTCCTGGTGATACAGGGGGAAGGGGAAGAGGCCAAATTTGGCTAATATTTAAGAAATTTTGCGCGTGAGTGAAATACAGATCGATCGCCTGATGTGCCAAAACGACTCTAACTCACTAGTACGCAACGGTGCCCCACCCCCTTGTCTGCCTTCTGCCGACGCCCCTCCGCCCCAGGCTAGCCGCGCTGCCTGACCCTGTCGCAGCTTTTCGATTCTCTCTCGAGTGACTGGCGCATAGTCTCAGAACGTTCGCGTTTTGTTTTGTCTTTGGCATGATCTTGGGGTTTCCCAACCATGGAATACTGCAAGAAGCGTAAAATATGGAGGCAGTCTTTCGTGTGCCCTCTGTTCAGCACACCGAGTGACCTGTCAAATTCTACTCTTCCTTGATTTGAGGATGTTATTAGATGTCAGGAGGAACGACAAAAAATTACATCAGCGTTGAACAACACAAATGTTCCTTTCGGAGCTATTGTTAAGACAGTAGCTCAAAAGATGAAATCCATTTACGACAAAGCACCTGTGCTGTACCTAATGTCTGCAAATGTTACTGTGAAAAGAGTAAGAAAATACCAAAGTTAGAGTTGCAACTCATGTATCGCCAAAGAAACGAAAAGAGGGGTGGAATAGCGGAGCTAGACCGAAAAAATACGGCAATACTTACCAAAAGGCTCAAGAGACAGGAGAAACAGCTACGCAGACATAACAAATTTAGAACCCGTACGAATCAGGTTCAGGAGGATGAAGTTGACGCCGTCACTTCAATAACGCCTTAGGTGTGTCCAGAAAAGGGCGTAATTGTACCTGGTTTGAAACTTAGAATCTTTTTTGAGATGGCCTCTGTCGTAACTCTTTCTAATTTTCATGTATGTAGTGTGATACGATTGTATCTTTTAGTGAATCCTTTTTTCAGAGACTGTCGGAATAGAAGCTTTGTCGTAAATGGATTTTACCTTTTGAGCTACTATCTTAGCAATAGCTCCGAAAGGAACATTCGTGTTATCCTCTTTTCACATTTCATAGAATCATATTTTGAAGCAAGATCAATGGTTCCTAACGCCGAAGCCGAAGCAAATCTAGTAAAACTACTTCGTTCTAAAATCTCGGGAGAAGCAAGAAAATGCATTTATGGTCATACATTTTAATCAATAGAAGAATCAAAAAATAAACTCAAAACGGTATACGCTCCTACTAAAACAGTGTATCAACTCCAAGGGAAACTCGGTAATATATATATGGGGAAAAATGAAAAAGTAATATTTCATGCTTCGCGTATTGAAGAAATTACTGATAGAATAATTGACGCTCATAAAATGAACAATAAAGGAACAGCTGAAAAATCTTTTCAAACTGAATTAGAAAACTACGCGATGGATCATCTTATTAGAGGACTTAGACCAGAATTATAAATGAGAATAGGAACAGCAGATTAATTTTCGCAACTTGCTACTTAAGCAATTGGAATTGAAAAAAGATTAGCAACTAACAAAGACATAAGAAAAGAATCGCGACCTGGTCCTTATTCAGAAGAAACTTCTAAATCCAATAAAGTACACTTTACAAGAGGCGAAAATGCACAATGTCAATTTTGCGAAAAACCAGGTCATGTAGCATCAGTATGTCGTATTCTTGCAAGACAATTATCAAAACCTCAAAATACTCAATTTAATCGAACAAATAATTTTCGGACACAATTTCCTAATAATTATTCAATTTCCTTACTTGAATAGTAACAATAATCAAAGACAATTTTTTCCGAATAATTTCCAAAATCAAAGACAATTTTCTCCAAATCCTTTTCAAAGACAATTATTAGAAAATTATAGAAAAATTCATTGAACAAAACGCAGACTGATTCCATATACCAGGAGAAATACTCGAAGGCACAAACGTATTACAACACAGCATTATAACCACGGACGAAAAACCAGCTTTTACACGACCATACAGACTCCCCCACGTCCGAAAAGAAGAAATCCAAGATCAAGTCAAAGAATTAATTAAGACAAAAATAGTAAAGCCATCACAGTCTCCATATAATACACCAGTATTTCCAGTCCCTAAGAAACCGGAGTGCCATTGATTGCCACAATTTGTATGGACAGAGTCCCAGCAAACTGCATTCGACACGTTAAAGGAAAAATTATGTAACGCGCCTTTATTACAAAGAACAGATTTCTCACAACCTTTTGTACTAATGACAGATGCATCAGAATTTGCCGTTGGTGGAATTTTATCACAAGGAAAAATTGGCAAAGATAAACCCATTGCTTACGCCTCTCGGAGTTTAAATGATAATGAAAGAAAGTATGACACTTAACAAAAAGAAGCCCTAGAAATTATATTTTGTGTAACACATTCCCGCCCGTATCTATATGGACACAAATTTATGCTAGTAACTGATCACAAACCATTAGTTTGGTTTCAAAATTTCAAAGATCCTTGTTCCAGAGTAACAAGATGGAAATTAAAATTAGCTAAATATGACTTTCAAGTTGTCTATAAAGCAGTTAAAATGAATGTAAATGCAGACGCGTTATCAAGAAACCCCACAGATGTTAACGACGAAGAAGAAGATATTGGAATAAAAGAAGAATATATTAAAATAAAAGAAAAAGATACTCAAATAAAAGAAAAGGAAGTGGGACGATGGTTGTGGGGGTTAAGGCATAGGCTTTGGACCCACTCCGTCGGCTTGCGGGTTCGATTCCCGCCTCGCACTCTGGAAGAGCCTCGGTGGCCCATGCGATGAACACTTGCCTAGCAAGGGAGTTGTTCATCTCCGGAGAGTCGTGGGACCGGCACCTCTAGAGAAAAAGATTCTCCAAGTACTTAAGGCTGTTGCTCTTGGTCGTTCGGAACCCACCTTAAACTGTAGGTCCCCCTCCCACCACCAAGTAAGTGTGTGGGGGGTGTGTAAAGGAATGGGGAAGAGATACAAGAAAAATGTAAACCCTCAGGGGACACATTAGAAGCTTCCATTCCAAATAAAAGAAAAGGATATTATATAGAATTCCTGGAAATAAAACAAGAATTCAACGATAAAATTTGGACAACCACCGCAAAATGCTCCTATTGCAAATCCTAAAAAAAAAAATAAAACAATTTGTTTCTTTGGAGAAAAATCAGTGAGAGGAAAGGAAAATGAGAAGGCAACCAACCAAATCCCCTTCCTTCTCTTTTTTATTTCTTTCGTCTTTTTTATTTTTATTATTTGAATTTGAATTTATTGAGAAAAAAGCTCACAGGGCTATAAAGCACCTTTAGGAGCTGAACAGAGTATACACATATAACAATGTACAGAGATGTAGAGATATATGTATAAATATATAGATGTAGAATCTAGAGTGTAGTGTACATATTTTTACAACCCCGATTTAATATTAAAAATGTACATTCAACGACATTATCGGTTACATAAAAAAGTAAGTAAGTACATGTAAGTATATGCTATAAGAAGTTACTTAAATCTTATATTAAGATGGCACTGTTGGTAAACTCATCTTAAGATATAAGTAGACAAAAGAAAAAAGAATATCATTAGCACACCTCCTAATAGAAAAAAAATATGAGTGAATCAAAAAAAAATAGTAATGGTAATGGAAATAGAACTGAATATAGTAGAGAGAGAAAACAAGATACAGGCTAAGTCCACAGAGTTATATCAAAGGTGTACCCATAGATTTTAGAAAATCAGAGAACATCTTTTTAAATGCAAATACTGTGGACGCATTACGAATATTATTAGGCAGTTTATTCCAAAGCCGTCTCCCTCTAATTACAAAAGATTTTTGCATTAAACATGTTCTATGAGCAGGTATTGCCAGGGTACGACCTCTATCGCGCAGCCCAGGCCGACCAGGAAGGTTCAGATTCTCCCGCAAAAACAATTCCAATAAATATACAGGCTTTTCATTTTTAAAGATCATGTACAGCAAATTACCCATAAAATATTGTCTTCTCTTGGCAACTGTCATAAAGCCAACTCTTTTCCTATACTCAGAAATATGATCGAATTTGGACAAGTTATATATAAAACGGATGCAGGCATTGAAAGCACGTTCAAGTTTGCAATTAAGGTCATCAGAGATTCCATCATATACCACACACCCACAATCAAAATAAGGAAGAATCAAGGCTTTTACAAGATGGATTCGCGAAGCTGTAGGCAAAGAGTCCCTACTCCGACTTAGCTGATGTAAAGTTCTGAAGGTTTTGCGAGATATAAGTTCAACATGCTCTTTCCAAGAAAGAGTCCTGTTGAATGTCAAGCCAAGATCATTAACCGAATCAGGGAAGTCAATAGCAAGACCGTTCAAGTACAAAGGTGGGAGGGAATTTAGGACTTTTGATGGATTATGAATGGAGGATCGAACTAGCAAAGCACATGTTTTCTGAGGATTGAGTTTCGAATCATTAGATACAACCCAGTTGTAGACGTTATTAATATCTTCCTGAACCATTTGAAGTAGGTCTCTAAGGGTAGAAAGAGGCCCAGAAAGTTATATTTTGCTATCATCAGCATAAAGGTGATATTTACAGTAGCGCAAGACAGCTGAAAAGTCGCAAGTGAACACATTGAACAATTTGGGGTCAAGTATTGAGCCCTGGGGAACCTCACTCTTCACTTCATTCCAGTCAGAGCGAAGACCATGACTGTTTGCTACACATTGTAAGCGATTACTTAAATAAGACTTAAACAAATTTATGGCACTGTTAGAGATATTAAGGTTTTTTAATTTTTGGATTAAAAGGTCATGGTTTACCAACTCGAACGCTTTGGAAAGATCAAAAAATACAACAATCGTCACTTCATTTTTATCTATTGCAGCTTTTAAATCAGCACTAAATTTAAGGGAAGCAGTGATGGTACTATGCTCCCTCCGGAATCCAGACTGGAAAGGGTCAAGCAGGTTATGTTTATCCAAATATTCAGTTAGTTGGTTATCCACTAATTTCTCAAGAGGCTTGGCTAATGCACTAAGGATAGAAATAGGACGAAAATCTGTTAGAGTTGAAGGGTTTGTAATCTTAGGAACAGGGCGAATCAAAGCTTGTTTCCATATATTGGGGAAAATCCCAAGCTGTAGAGAACAATTGTAAATGAAAAGTAGAACAGGAAGTATCACACGGAGAGAAAGTTTAACCATTTTAATAGAGATACCATCGATACCGATAGCTCCTGAGGTTATCTTGGCAATTACTGGAAGCAGAGAGTCAGCCCCAATATAAGAGAAGTAAAAGTTGGCATCATCAAAGGGAGGCAATTCACTGGATAACAGAGTAGTATCAATTGGTAAAAGCTCAATCAGGAAACGATTCATGAAGTCATTTATCGGGTAGTTCTGATAAAAGGTTTGACTCTGAGAGGGAATAATTCCAAGCCGCCGAAGGACCTTCCAGATATTTTCATCCCTATTCTTGTTCACAATTGCATTATAGTTATATTTATTTTTAGAGTCCCTTATCTTAGTTTGAACCAGATTCCACAGTATACGGAATTCCTTCCATCGTGCCGGGTCATTAGTCCTCCTAGCCTGAGAGTACTTTCTGTCTCTTTCCCTTCTGAGACTTTTAATCTCTTTCGATATCCACGGACAAGTTTTTTCCCCGCCTGAAAATCATGTACTGGGGCTACCACATCAAATGTTGAAATTAATATATTATTGAGTTTTTCTACCTTTGAATTTAAATTTCTGTCAGAAAATACACTTCTCCAGTCAGCTTCAGAGAGCAGAGTGAACAATCTATCCTCATCAACTTTACTTAGGTTTCTGAATTTTTTAAAACACGGGGCGACATTTATACTTGAATTGAAATTGTAATGTATTTGAATACGATCATGGTTGGATAGGAAGGGAACTGGGTGTTGAGAATAATTTTGTACTCTAGTAAGATCTTCCACAGCCATAAGGTCAATTCATGTACTAGACATTCCGGAGTGGTGCGTAGATCCATGTGGTACTATAGATAACCCAGCTGAATTGACAAAAGACTTAAGGTAATTTGATTGGTTGGAGCGAATGTTTGAGTGAGTATTAAAATCCCCTGTAATTATAACATTATTATAATTAAGCGTGTAATTAAAACGCTCCGTCTCAAATTCATTACCGAAACCAGCATTGGGTGGTGTATATACAACCCCAAAAAGTAAACGTTCACGAGATAGAGAGAGATCAATAAATAAAAATTCAGTGGCCGGGACAGTGGTTTCAGTACTGACGTGTAGGATCTTACACTTAAAATCATTATGGACATATACGCAGACCCCACCACCTCTACGAGACACCCTGTCTTTTCTAAAAAGTTAGTAATTATTAAGGCTGATATTTGAGGAATCAAATTGAGGCTTGATCCAAGTTTCAGATACAGCTATAATATGGAAGGATCTCTGATAAAATAATCAGCAAACTCGTCAAAATGAGCAGGCAGGGATTGAGCATTGACGTGACATATATTAAGAAAGGCCATTAAATCTTACAAGAGGGAGACAATACCATATATAGGGCAACTTACAAAAAAGAGCCCTGCAATAAAAGGTGATTAGCGTAAAAATCTTACAGTTCCGTAGAGCAGACCACATGTTAGAAACAATAATGTTTAGAATGCAGGTGTGAAATGGGTTGTACCAGATATGATAATAACAAATAGAAAAAAGTACCAAAAAGTGTACATAAGGAGTGTGCAAGAATAACAGACGAGAAGTTAAGACTTTTCCTGACTGGAGCATCGTAATCTTATCAGCAGAGTGAATTAATATAGTAAGTAAGCATAAGAGAATCGCAAGAAAAATTAAGTAATCTAACGCTCGAAAGTGAAGCATTATAAAAATAAAAAAGATAAACTTTATAATAGTTGCAAAATTTCTAGCGACAGCATCAAAACAATATAGAATATGTAGAGCCATAAAATAAATAAAGTTAATAACCATCAGTATGCGAAGTAAGATTACTGCAAACCATATTCCCCACGATGCCAATTGCGAATATTTTTTTCTTATGTCGAAATTAGCGTAGAGAATCCAAATCCTGAACATGAGCAAGAAAAATTCTCGGCGCACCATCAGATTTCCGGCAAAAAATCTTGCCCCCAGCAATCCACAGGTATTTTATTTTATTGTTTCTTCTTAGTTCCAACGCAGCGCTGTAGATCTGCCGATTGGACTTAGTGAGCGACTCCCTGATGTATAAGGCTCGATCTTCGCTCCAACCAATAAGTTTAGTCGAAAGACCACGCTTTCTTTTACCAAGTTCCAGAAAGTATGCTGAGTATTTACAAAAGTTTCGGTGCTCACACAGCACCCTTATCAAGGCAAGAAAAATTAAAACAGGTGGGAACAGCGAACTAGCAACGACGGTATCTCCTCGATACCTGAAATCTGAATGTGGACCAATAGGCTAATCCGTCATAACAAACAAAACTGAATGTAATTAATCATACTTGAGTAACTTTTATTTGATTTATCTAAATCAGTTTTCAAATTAATAGAAGACTAACATTGTTTTTTAATATAAAGGATATTAAAATAAAAGAAGAAGATATTAAAATAAAATAAGAAGATACTAAAATAATGAAAGTTAATAAAGAAACATACTCTACGCTCTCAAAATCAAAATCAAGTCCTAACAAAGACTCACAATCAATTCCAAAATCGAGTATTAACAAAGACTCGAAATCTAATTTGAAATCGTGTACTCATACAAGCTCAAAATCGAATACTGATTCATGTTTAAACTCAGAGTCGAGTTTCAATCCAAGTTTAAGTTCAAATTCTAATAAGAAAATAGATAAAGAAAACGATATTCTCACTGAAGAATTATTTAATTAAGTTGAAGAAAGAATTTATGTATTACTAAATCAAATAGATCTCTCGAATCTAAATAAAATAAAAGAATCAAAATGCCACGCAATGGCAACAAGACGAAAATCAAGAAATAAAACTGAAGAAACTAAAACTCCAGTTAATAGAGAAGAAAATATTCAAGAAACCTTTGAAGAAGATAATAGCGAAGATAATTAAAAAAAGGACTCTCAAGAAGAAATCATTATTAAGAAAAAACAAGGCAGACCACGCAAGGCTACACTAAAAACAAAACACTGTATCCCTACTCTTGCACCAAAAAAGAGAGGAAGACCAAGAAAAGAAGTTATTACTAAATCAAAAAAGGACAATGAAGTGAAAACGGACGTTAATCCCGGTTATACATCAGACAACACAGACTCTGATCCAGATTATGATGAAAATATAAAGAAGAAAAAGGAATCCTGTAAGAAAAAGAAGAAACTGAAAGCTCTAGAAGAAGATAGCAACGCAGAAAATCCCGATTATTTTTCCAGATCCAGTGAATCAAGCGAAAATGAAAAATTAAGCGATCCTGAATAAAATTTTTTAGAAGATTAAAATGAAAATTTAAGTGATGAAAATTTAAATAAAAATTTGTTTAATTTAGATGACATTAATCCCCATTTTAATGAAGATTTACCAGAAACGAATGACAATAAAGAAACGCATGACGGAGATTCAGCACAAAATCGTCCGCCCCCCCCAGAGCCACAGCCGCATAAAGCAGCCGTCGGAACGTCAACTAAACATCGAACGCTTTCTAAAATGTTTAAAAATAAATAATCATCAATCGGTCATTTAGGAATATTGAGTCATATGTTCACTAATTTTCAATTATTTACATAATTTCAATTAGTTTAAACGAAGCGTTTTTTTCCAGATAAATCGCGAAATGAACGTAGTTTCTAGACATTACGAGTTCTTTAATCAATGATAACAATGAAATAATTAAATTTTGTTTAAACATTTACGGTTGTCATTAGAAAACAAATTAGTAATAACAAATATTAAAATCTGTAGCAAATTTGGTAAGATAAAATGTTTCTCTTTCTTTTTTTTAGATAAGCTATATACTTGAGCATACACGCATTATTTAAATAATTGTAAAATTATTTAAACAAATTATTTTATTGTTATCATTGAGAGAAGAACTCGTAAGGTCAAAAAATACTTACCTGAAAAAACAAATTGTTTAAACAATTGAAAATTAGTTAACATATGACTCAATATTATTAAATGACCGATTCATGAATATTTATTTAAAAAATTCAAAAAGCGTTAATGATTCGCAATATGACGTAATATTCCAATTTAGCACCTAAAGGGTTTTCTTTTGGGGGCCCATAAGAGTGGCTTAAAATCATGCACAATCAAAATGTATGATTGATTCTTATTCTCTGACAAATTCTGAATAACATTGAAATACGGCATTTTTTTGTAAGCTTTCCTCACTTTTATATATTAGATTTACAAAAAGCTTACTATTTCCCATGTTAAATCAATGGGAAACTTCATGGTCTTTGCGCGATCCCCAAATATTAACCGATTTCGTTCAAATTTTTAGATTTTTAATATTCCATATTAATTAATTTTATGACACAATTTGTTTCAGACTATATAATTTGGAATAATAAAATTAAAGAATCCAAATAAGTATCTTAAAGTACATTCTTAATTTCTTATTGCAGTAAAAACTCTTTGGATGCATGATAACAACTTTTAACTAATGTCGGCAAGAATAAGTACTCTTGAACAATGATAAATTAAAATTTAATAAGTGTAAACGGAAAAATCTGAAAAATCTAAAATCCATCACGTTTTATTCCTAATCTGAGTCAAAAGATTCAGTTCCTCCTGGATCAACACAGCCCTTGGATTCTTGAATTTTACTGCGATCAGAAGTAAATTCCCGGTTTTTTTTATTAAATTTTCGGTTATTTCCCGATTTTTTCCGGACAATAGAATTTCCGGACACTTCCCGGTCTTTCCCAGTTTCCCGGTCAAGTCGCCACCCTGTCAGGGTAAACAACAGCTATACCATCGCTATCCTCACGTACTCCTTTGGGCTCATCAAATGTTCTAAAGCCGACATTGAAAGGTTAATCAGAACCATCAGCGTAGAAATGACGAAGCACTGAATGCACCACAGTGATTCTGCGATTGAAAGGGTAGTTTTACCACGAAATAGAGGGGATAGAGGCGTTGTAGATGTTAAGAAACTGCGTGAGTCACAAGTTATACAGTTGCGAGACTATTTTAACAGCAAGCGAGACGTTGCACTTTACAACACCATCTGTAAAGCGGATCTTGATTACACGCCCTTGAATTTCTCCTCAACAGAGGCGCCAAATGTCTTGCAGAAACAATAGAGGAGTTAGAAACGCAATGGAGACAAAAAGTCATCCACGGCGGGCAAGGACCAAGTCACGATTGACAGTGTGGTTGTGTTCCATGCGAAATACCACCAACGCAATTTTCACACGACCTATATTGACTACGAACAGGAATTTCCCTCAATATCCCACGATTATTTACTTGAGGTCCTTAGAACATATAAGATCTGTCCTCGCTTCATCCAAATTATTGAACACTCTATGCACACATGGTGAACAAGAATTAACGGTTTTAGTCGTGGGATGATGAAGGATACCCCGTCCTTGCCCATTAAACGATCAATTTTCCAAGTTGATTCATTCAGCGCTCTATCATTTTGTTTACCATTAAACCCATTAAGCTGGATACTCATCAACACGTCCTATGGGTTCCAAATTGAGACGGGAGTGACTTAGTCTCAAGTCACTCACCTCTTGTATATAGAAGACATAAAGGTTCATTCAAGCTCAGAGTCGAAACTGAACAGCCTACCTAACATCTAACTGCAGTTCTTCTATGAAATCAGGATGTCTCTGGCCATGGACAAATGCAGAAAGCTACATTTGTCCCGTAGATAGATAAATGATCTACTGATACTGGACTACCTCGCTCTGGTTGAAAAGACGACTGAATGAAAATCGCTCAGGTACCATGGCATATTGCAGGGGAAGGGTCCACTCCACTCTGCAATTAAAAAGGTGCTTCAGACCGCTTTTTCGGGTCGCCTTAGTCTAATTCTGTCGTCCGGCCTTAGAACGAAGGACATCAGAAAGGCTATCAACACCCATACAGTGAGTGACCTCGAGAGGTCACTCACTATGGACAGGGGACTTTTAGATTTTGGTGGCTTTCATTGTTACCAAGGTTCTGAAAATGTACCTCTCAGATGCCAGGCGTACCTATCGCACAGTAAATGACGTCCTACTTTGTAACTGGCAAAGTGATCCTCACCCACTCTGCCATTCGACAGCCAACCTAGCAGGCTGAGGTCATCTCTGAGGTAATCAGTTAGATGCACAGATTCGAAGCACTCTCCTGTTGTGTAATGTAAGTGTGTGTATATTCATTACTAGAAATCGATCAGCGACCATCGAACGTGATTCCCACGTAGGTGCCTCAAGCGCAAGAAGATCACTGACTCATCATGTCCTCTCGAAATAGGATTTCTACCTTGGTACGTATCCAGCCTCTCCTGAGGGGACCTAGAGTTTAAGGTAGGTTCCCAACCACCAAGGCCCCGGCAGAAGTACATAGAAAATTTTCCATTAGCTTTAAAACTCTGGTTAAGGCAGGGAGAACTCTTCCCGGAGACGGAAGGATTTGTCATTGCCGTCCAGTACAGGGTAATCAAGACGAGGAATTACCAAAAACGCATCCTTAGTTTGGCAGCAGTGATTGACAGATTCCGCCTTTGTGGAGATCCCAATGAGAACTTCGAGTACATCGTTGATGGCTGTACGAAGCATGCCTCGCAAGAGTACACGCACAGAAATAATGATGTTGCTAGAATCATTCACCAACAAATGCCCTGAACATTGGCTAAATAGAGAGATTTTAGCCTTACTAAAAATATAACCCAGTTAAAGTACTAAAGAGCGAACACCATCTCCTTTACAGGGACATGACTATTCTGACTGACCACCTGGTCAAGCACAATCGTCCAGATGTCCTCTGGTGAGATAAAAGTACTCAACACGTGAGAATAATAGACATAAGCGTTCCCCTTAACAATAACATTAGGCTCCAATATACTGAGAAGATCCAGAAATATTCAGAGCTAAAGCAGGAGATCCTGACCATGTGGGGAGTGAACGAGGTCACACTTCTACCTCGTCGCGATCTCCACCAATGGGAACGTTCACGCGAGGTGTGTATAAATCTTTGAAGAGCTGGGAGCTCGAAAATCAATACATCTAATTTAGAAGGCATTAATTTCTGAACACGTGCCACATCGGCAAGATTTTTATGGGCGTGAACAATGATAGCGGCTAAAATCGACTTCTATGACCATTCCGCATATACGGCAGATGACAGATAATCACATTTTTAATTTTTGATTTTCAATTTTTGACCTTTTTTGTATACAGGGTGCGTCAAAAGTTCCCGCACAATCTTTGTGCTTCAGTTTCTCGGAATTATGTCAAAGATTCATGAATTTAGACATGATATTCGTGTTCCTGAGGTAATTTTCCATTAAGTTAGTGTTTTCAGAACTGTTGCAGGTGCTATAAAAATCCGCAACGAATAAAGAAGCCAATCGTATATCAATAATTGCTTTGCATCAGCGAAGAAAGTCAGCGAGTGAAATTTCAAGATTGCTGCATATCCCGCGTAGAACAATCTATGATGCCATACGCCGGTTTCGTAAGTTAGGCACAACCAAAGACCGCCCCAGAAGTGGACGACCACGCACCGTAAACACTCCAGCTAACCGTCAGAAGATAAAAAAGCGACTGCTTCGAAATCCAGAGCGTTCCATGCGTCAAATGGGTAAAGAGTTCAAATTCAGTGAAGCCAGTATTACAAGAATCGTGGAAAATGAGTTAAATTGTTTTCTTTACAAAATGCAAAAAATTATTACGCTTGGCCGCAGCTGGACGACATCGTAATGTTTTGTTCTCTGATGAGAAAGTTTTCACTACTGATCGAGCTCATAATCGTGAAAATGATCGGCAACTATTGCCTAAAGGTTCTGTAAGGTCTAAAAAAGCAAGAACAGTCAGTAGATCACATTTTCCTGCTTCAGTGATGGTCTGGGGTGGAATTTGTGCAACAGGAAAAACGCAATTGGTGTTTTTCGAAAAAGGTGTGAAAATAAATCAAAAATGTTATCAAGAAAACATCTTGAAGACCGTCGTAGATCCTTGGACACGCGAACACTTCGGTGAAAACCCATGTACCTTTCAACAAGACTGGGCTCCAGCACATGGTGCGAAAGCGACGATGCAGCTCTGCGAAACGTTGTTTCCAGCTACTTGGGGAAAAGATGTGTATCCATCAAATTCATCGGATTTGAACCCGATGGATTATTCAGTCTGGTCTATCTTGGAGAAAAAAGTATGCTCTAAAAACCACACCAATATACAATTGTTAAAACGCGACCTTTCTCATGCCTGGGATCAAATAACCGAAGAAGAGCTCACGGCCATAGTTGATAATCTCCTAAAACGCTTAAAAGCTTGTATCTCTGCTAATGGTGGACATTTCGAAATGTCCCTATAATTTCTTATATATGTGTATATGTAAAGTGTTTCAGTAAAATGATTTCGAAATACATTAATATTTTACATTATTATGCATAAAAATACATGTGCGGGAACTTTTTACGCACCCTGTATGTGTTGAGACATGAATGATTCAATTTTCTTCTTGACAAATTGAATTTTACTTAAAAAGGTTAAACCATTCCACCTGACGCGGCCTGGGTCGATGGCTGTCAGAGCTCTAAGTTAAATGCTTTTGTATGTTCAAAATTACAAAGGACGCCAGCTAATTTACTATATAAATCAGCAAAGAATACTTTAAATTTTAGCGGTAGACTTTATCTTAAGAGGGGTATGTGTAGTCGGATGACTCAATAATAAGCAAGGAATTTCCAGAAAACATTTAATGAGTCAAGCGAAAGCATTATTTCCAGATAGATAATACAGACTTACTTGTTTTTAACCGATGATCGATAATTGCTTTTGTCTATTCAATACAATATTTCCTTTTATCCCATATTAACACAATTGTTTCGCATTTTTATTCAAAGTTGTCAAAATCTCGGAAACCGACTCTTGCCACTTGAAATTAATCGTAATAGGAACAGTATTACAAAACCATGTTTGCTCGCACGCTCTGGCGAAGAGTGACGAGGGGCCCGCTCTAAGTGCTTTTTTCACCCTTTCAGCAGTGACTGATGGGCACTCCTCCTCAGATTTTGTGAGGCTGTCGCAAAACTCCTTGAAGCGGATGATATTGTCAGTATCTTCTTTCAACTCTAGTGTTTTCGGGATCTTGTACACCTCTCTCCAAAAAGTCTCTACCTCCTTGGGCTTGGGTGGATTTTTTACAAAAACAGGGTGATCACTGAAGAGGCGTGATGGGTCAGCAAGAAACTGTTGATTCTCCCTGTTCCATCTCTCCCTCTTCTGTATCCTCCTCCTTGCGTCAGATAACAGCCTTATTTTGTCAACAATATGCTGCTTGATTGTCAGCAGCTTTGACTTGTTCAGTGTGTGATTCAAGGTCCTTAGTTCTTGGGCGAACTTTCGAACCCTTTCCGTGAACGGTGTACCAGATGTTATGTAGTCAATCACACATTGAACACGGGACGCATTCTGTCTTGCCCATCCAATTTTCTTGTTCAGTTGATGCAAGCGTCTTCTGGTCTTCTGATCCATCGTCGGTTTCAGCCTTCGATTTGAATCAGCCAAAGCTCTCGCAGCACCATAAACTGAGCAATTGATGGTCCAGAGGTCGGACTCTTGCGAGATATCTCCACGAATTGAGGCATCCATTTCAGCCAGATCTTGGGGCTCAAGAGGAACTTGCATGTTGATGTTCCTCCTTGTACTGAAATTGCGATCATCTTCCAGAAGGTGCCTGCTTTCTGCGGTTGGTCTTAATGTCGTTTCATCTTCGTCTGCAGCTTGTTCAAGCAGCGGTTGAGGAAGTGCTCCGCGTACATATCCATTTTTCCGGAGGTAGTCGGCTTGATTTCGCAAAGACTGATGCGAAACGTATTGAAGCTCTGGGTGTTTCTGGCACCACAGAGTATGCATACGCGCCATAAAGCCTCCGCGAACAGGGATAATACTGGCATCGTAGCAGTCAAGCACGTCATTTTTAAGTTGATCCGTCCACTGAATGTGGGCGTTTCGCCGGTTCGTCGTCGTGTTTCCATCTAAATTATTTTCAGCACCCCGAACTCTAGGATGATCGGCATTGTTTGCCGATCCATTGTCGGGTGCTCTGCGCGTTCGATCGTTTTGAACCGCATCTACAACATTTTGGTGGTTTGTTGGTTTCATTGTTGTTCCCACGAGCAGCTAGGGAAAGGGTTTGTCAATCCTTGTAGAGCCCCGCGTGCAAGGATAAGGCTAATACTCTGAGACGTCGCCCGGTATCCCAGAGTCACCGTTAAAGACACCTCACCCAGGTGCCATGCAGCTTTCGGCACGGTTCTCACACTTTCGCTTAGGGGTTATTCCTTCGGGACCATCCCTGGACAATTGTCCGCGACTGCTTATTAATTATTGTAACCATATTCAGCAGAAACCCTTGGTACGGGGACCCTCTATCCGCAACCCGAGGACGCGTTCGGTGGCTTTGTCATAAGCCCTTCGGTTCTATTCCAAGGGAATCGAAACCGAAACCGAAACCGAATATATATATATATATATATATATATATATATATATATATATATATCAGGGTGCACAGCGTAGAAGAAGCTCAAAAAAGGGAAAATAGGGGAAAAATTAAACATTTATTTTTACCTGTCGAAAATAACAATCTTTTTATAAGAAATGTTATATTTTTAAATAATTTTCAATGGTTTTTCAATGATTTCTGCCATTAAAGAATTGATTATTGAAAATTTTATATACTCAGGTAGTTGGTAATCCATTCACAGTGACATAAAAAAGTCCGAGAATAAAAAAAATTAGTTAAATACACGATTTTGATATGTTTAACATCGTTCTCATAAATATTTATTTCCAGGATTTATCATTTCTTTGTTACTCTAATTAATACTTTCAATGTAAATTTAAAACTACACTCTTCAGTAGAGCTAAGTCAAAATGTTAAAATTAATTGAATCGTTTGAGCTGAGGGATAACAATTTGTGGTCCAACATCCAAAACAAGTATACAAAAATTCTTTGAACTCGGTTAATATCTTTTGTTCTGTTTTTTAAATTTACAATTAAAAATTTCAAGAATTAAAACAAATTTGCCTCCTTTACAATTTTTTGAAATTGTATAAAAACATGTTTTTCGGATTGATTCAAACCTGAAATTTCTTCACCTTGAACCAAAGAAACATGTTACCATTTTTTATTCATGCGGGAAACATTTTTTTCGTGGTGTATGTAACGTTCCAAAATCGCAAAAAAAAATGAAATCCCAAAAATCCTAAAATACGACAAAAGTTTTCTCCGAGAGAGCAAAGTGGTAAAATGTTTCTTTGGTTCAAGCTGAATAAATTTCAGGTTTGATATATTCAACTTTTTTTTAAATGTGTGCATATGACTCAATCAAAAAAAAAAAAAAAAACATGTTTTCTCCACATTTTCAAAAAAAATTGTTACTGCGCAAAAAATTTATTTTTTCGTAATATTGTATTATTGTCCACTAGTCAAAGCAATACATATAACAAATTCATCATAATTTTTGAACCAATAGGAAATATTTTGAATTTGAAATCGTGAAATTTTACTGATTAAATTTTTTTTTTTTCACTTTTGTCGAATGCCATCCCACAAGTTTTTTTCTCCTCAGATTCAACGATTTGATTTGTTGTCGAATTTAACCCCGCCCTACTCTTTAGTGCTCTTAAACTCAAATTTAAAATTGCGCAAGTTAGAACATTTAACATTGCAGTTGATGAATTAGAAATATTCCATTTTTCAATTAGGTAGGTATATAAAGTGTCGACTTTCTAATACTTATTCAAAAAGTATTGTATGTTTTGTATTGTTATTTGTACCTTACTTATTCATGGATAATTTATTTAAGTGCTATACTTGCTTTAATTATTATTATTCAATAATGGGTACACTTACTAATTTCAGAGAATTTTTCGAAAAAAGGGGAAAAGGGGAAGTTTTTTGAGAATATGGGAAAAAGGGGAATTTCAAGAAAAAAGGGGAAACTAAGAAAAAAAGGGGAATACTGTTCACCCTGATATATATATTAGGGTGGGTCGAAAAAACAAAAAATTGGAATTTCAATTTGGGACCAACGGGAAAAGGTGTATTTTAATATCACGATTTCCTGAAAAAAAGATCTTTGTTCGGCATTGACTGATATAATTATTGAGATGCTTTTATTTTATTTCACTTATTTAACATCGACTTTTCATTTTGGACTTTAATTTCATATGTTTACATTTTAATGGAATTCTAATTTTAAAGTGTTGTCGATTTCTTCTTTTATCCTTATTCTACTATCGTTGAGTCATATTCCTTGTATGAGTGAGAACCTTTCGTACCTCTTGTAAGCAAATTTTAGTCGTCGTCCGAACGTTAAATTGAGAACTTGTCTCGTCGTTTCGGTAGACAAGTTCAAATTAAATGTATATTAATTTTTGAAATTATTCAAATATATTCTAGTTCGATTTTTTTGAGCAATTTTGTTAACAGTGGATTAATTTGGTTTTATTATTTATTTTCAGTGATCTGTCCTTTAATGTATTTATCGTCAAAAAGGTTCTTAAAACATTGCATCGTTTTCTTACACAAACTTCTCTCACTCGCGAACATTTTTGTTCCTTCGAAAACCGGATAAAGTGAATCGTACTTTTTGGATAGTTCGCGAGTGCAATTAACATGTGTGCATCGTGAAACAATGACATCAAGACAGTTTTTTTACTCAGTGAACCCTCCCAGGATTATTTGGAGTGACATAAGAGAATTGTTGTGAATTTCCTTGTGAAGTTCAAGGTACACAGGAATAAAAAGCTTCATTCAAATCATGCATGCAGGAGGAAACCTAAAGGGAGTAACGTATATTAAATTCTAATCCTTTTTTTTGGTTTCGGCAGTTTGTTCTCAACAATTGTGTAACGCTTCGAGTTACACAAAAATCCCAATACTTCAACTTTCATTTTGAATTTACTTTGCTTTTTTCCTTTTGTAAATTAGTTTCCCCTCCCATTTAATTTAATAACTTTTGAATCAGTCTCAACCCACAGACTTACCTCAAGTTTCTGACCGGAAAATGTACATTTTAAAGATGTATTTACGTAATTGGTTTATAACAATTAAAAACATTCATCTTTATTCATTTTTTATGATATAGTGCAGTGTGTTAATTTCTTTTGTTTTTATTAAAGAAAAAAATTTTGGGCTGATAAAAAAAAGGAAAGCCCACATATTTGTTTATAAAATTTTTTTACAACAAATTTTTTGTTTATTAAACAAATTACTTACATTCGGTGAATATTTATGCATGCATTTTCGATGATTTAGAGCATAGTTTCGTTGTTTGCCCTGCAATAAAAAATAATAATTTGAAATTTCCTATTGTTTCAGCCATATTTATTAACACAGCAATTTGGTCAAACAAAAAATAAAAAATCGCTTTCCATACGTTTGTCGGGAATTTGATGCTGAGTATTAAACAGAACTTAAAATCGGGTAAAAAGTGCGACCTCTGGACGAATTTGACCTCGAAAATCCATTTCTCGACCACTATGCAATGCAGCGAATGGTCTCACTAAGATGGCGATATCGCTGGAACCACAAGAATCTCCGTCAAGTTTTTTTTTGAATGAAAGGTGATTTCATTAAGAACCTTTGAATCCTACGTTAGCAAAAATTAAAAGGGGAGAATTTCACAAAAAATTGGTTTGGACTTTTTTTCAGGAAAAATTTAACCATTTTTTATTTAACATTTTATAGTTTCCAAATGTATAATTTACATTAAGGTTATGTAATTTGATATTGGCTATAATCTGCATAAACAAAGTTTATTTATGTTTAATACATATCTCTGTATTACAATTATATAATTAGAGAAGGAAGGGGATTGGGTTGGTTGTCTTCTTACTTTTTTTCCCCCTTTTTGCTTCCTCATAGAGGAAGCTTTGTAATGGTAACATTTTTCAAAATTTTTAAATTCATTAAATTGAACCCTCCCTAATTTAAACATGTCTAATACAATGTTCTAAGCAATTGCCCGGATGTGTGTGTGTGTGTGTGTGGATGTGTGGATGTGTGTGTGGATGTGTGGATGTATGGATGTGTGGATGTGTGGATGTCACGCTTTTTTGTGAACACGATAACTAGAAAACGGTTGCAGATAAATTGATGAAATTTGGAGAGCTTATTTTCCTCACTAATATCTTGAAACTGACCAGAGGATTTCTAAAAATATTTATTGCATTTTTTTCTAGCACTCAATAATATTTTAAAAATCGGTTTTTTATAGTAAAACTTTTTTCATTCGCATAATTCAAAGATGATGCAAGGATATAAAAGATTCCTTGGTTCGGGACGAATCGATTGACCTATAATATTAATACATTTTATTGAAGAGTAGGGAAGTTATGGTAATTTATATATTTTGAAAATCGGTTTTTTATAGTAAAACTTTTTTCACTAGCATAATTCAGAGTTGATGCAAGAATATAAAAGATTCCTTGGTTCGAAACGAATCGATTGACCTATAATAATAATACATTCTATCAGAGAGTAGGGAAGTTATGGTAATTTACATATTTTGAAAATCGGTTTTTTATGGTAAAACTTTTTTCATTAACATAATTTAAAGTTGATGCAAAAGCAGAAAAGGTGTGTTGATTCGAGTCAAATCGATTGACCTATAACATTAATAAATGTTATTGAAGAGTAAGGAAGCTATGGTAATGCATAATATTTGAAAATACGGTTTTTTATAGTAAACTGTTTTCATTAGCACAATTCAAAGTTGATGCAACAATGTAAAAGATTCCTTGGTTCGGAACGAATCGATTGACCTACAATAATAACGCATTTTATCAAAGAGCAGGGAAGTTATGGTAATTTATATATTTTTAAAATCGTTTTTTTTTTATAGTAAAACTTTTTTCGTTAACATAATTCAAAGTTTATGCATGAACAGAAAAAATGTGTTGATTCGAGACGAATCGATTGACCTATAATATTAATACATTTTATTGAAGAGTATGGAAATTGTGAAATTGCATAATATTTGAAAACACGGTTTTTCATAGTAAAACTTTTTTCAGTAACATAATTCAAAATTGATGCAAGAACGGAAAAAATCTCTTGATTCGAGGCAAATCGATTGATCTATAATAATAATAATAATACACTTTATTGAAGATTAGGGAAGTTCTGATCATTTATAATATCTGAATCATCAGTTTCAAACAGAAACACTTTTTTCATCGACATAATTTAAGGTTGATGCATGAATAGAAAAGACTTTTTGATCATAAATTTTCAAATAGAGTAATATTATGACAATTTTTGTGAAGAAATCATAAAGCTAGGAAAGGGATAGGGTGCGACAGAACTTTTCCTTTCCCTTTTCCAGCTCAAAAAATTATTATTTTGAACGCAAGATTTGAATTGTCTGATTTGTCTTTGTATTTAAAACATTTTTTGTATTATTTTGTAATTTTTCATTTTTGGTAAATTTCTATTTTTAAATTGAGCAAAATGAAGACTTTGGTTTGTCTATTATTGAAAAAAATAACTAATGCTTCCTCTATGAGGAAGCAAATACATTTGCTAACGGGAACCAAAGTGCTCGTGAAATGAGCACCATATAATTATAAATACAAACAAAGTGGAAACACTCGAGATCAAATTCACAGCTAGTTTATTTTTGTCCAATGAAACAAATTTTTTTGTTTTTAGGAATTGCAATAGGAGCATTTTGTGGTGGTTATCGAAATTTGATCTTTGAATTCTTGGTTTATTTTCAGGAATTCCATACATTAACTTGATTATTGGACGTTAAATGGGATTTTGAATTTGATTTTAATGTAATTTAGAATTCTCAAATTCGAATTATTTTTCATCATACCTCAATCGAAAATTCGACTTTCGATGCCTGTTGAGTGGGTCGAAAATCAAATCTTCAAACCTAGGGAAGAAAATTCGATTTCAACCCGCTCTGCACGCATCTCAAGTCGAATTTTCGATTGCCAGTATGATGAAAAATTGTATGCACGACTCGGGCCGAGGCAACGATTTCATGAGTGTAATATCAGCACTCGCTTCGCTCGGGCAGCTAACTTCACGCTCACGGAATCGCTACCTTTCGACCTTCGACACGCAATATACTATTACATTTTTGTGACCAATTCTCCATTATCAAATTCTACTTTCTGCATTATGTTATATTTTATTATTTTCTTGGTCTCACTTTAATTATCGTCAGTTTAATTAGTAATAGTCATTTTCCTCCTAAAATGGCCCTGAGCAACCTTTGAATGTTATTGCAAAAATCTCAGTGCGCCATTGAATTGTAATCAACACAACTCATACACGCCAGAAATGCATAATCCATAAATAGCGCCAATTTAATTAAGAATGGCCATTTTCCTCTAAAATGGCCTTGAGCGAACTTTGAATGTTATTGTAAAAATCTGAAAAAAACTGAGTGCAATATTGAATTGTAGAGAACACAATTTATACGCGCCAGAAATGAATAATTAATTAATAGCGTCAGTTTAGTTAGGAATGAACATTTTTGCCCTAAAATGGCCATGAGCGACCTATAAATATATTTTTTAATTCTGGGGCAAATCAGACGTCAAGTTCTCCGCAGAAGGAAAAATTTGTAGGGGTGCCAAGTTGAATTAATAAAAAAAGGCAAAAAAATCACCCCAATATATATATTTTGACAAAGCCACCAAACGCGTCCTCGGGTTGCGAATAGAGGGTCCCTCTACCAAGCACCTGGGTGAGGTGTCTTATAAGGTGACTCTGGGTTGCCGGGCGACCTCTAAGAGTATGCAGCCTTATCCTTGCATGCGGGGCTCTACAACGACGGACGAACCCTTTCCGTAACTGCTCGTGGGAACAATAATAACACCACTATACCACGAAAAACTTGCAAATGCGGTTCAAAAAGATCGAACGCGCAGAGCACCCGAGAATGGGTCGGCAAACAGTGCCGATCACCCTACAGTTCTAGGTGTTAAAAATAATTTAGATGAAAACACGACGACGAAACGGCCAAACATCCACATTGAGTGGACGAATCAACTCAAGGATGACTTACTAGACTTCTACGATGCTAGCATTATCCCTGTCCACTTTATGTAATTTATATCGGTGAAACCGATATAAATTTTATTTTATTGATTTGATTGATGTTGTTCATTTTATTGATAATAAATTGATTTGAGTGATTTCATTCAATTTATTGATTTTATTAGTTCATTTGATTGTATTTTTTTTTAATCGAATATTTATATTGGTTTTCTTTTTTTTTATTACAAAATACAATTAAATGAATCAATAAAATCAATAAATTGAATAAAATCACTAAAATCAAGAAAATCAAGTTATAATCAATAAAGTCAAAATTATACTGATTTTAGTGATTTTATTTCATTGATAATAATTTTATTTTATTGTTTTTAGTGACTTCATTCAATTTATTGATTTTTTTTATTCATTTCATCGTAGTTTTTAATAAAATAAAGAAAATTAGTATGAATATTCGATTCTTTTATTAAAAAATACAATCAAATGACCCAATGAAGTCAATCAATTGAATAAAATACTACAATCAAATTATTATCAATAAAATCAAAATTGCACTGATTTTAGTGATTTTATTCAATTCATTGATTTTATTGCTTTGACTGATTTATTTTATTGATTCTTTTGAGTTTAATGATTTTGTTGATTGCATTTTACTGAGTTTCTTCAATTTATTGTTTTTTTTATTGTAAATTAAAGGTAGTATGGGGATTTTATCTGAGAAAGTGGTTGGGCTGGAAAAGAAAATAGATTTTGCAGAACGTAGAGAGAGAACAACATTCTTATCTTCGGTACGAAAGACGATGACAATCGTACAGGCCTGCTCACTACAATAACATCAACATTCCAGAGTGTTAATTTGGATTTACCTGAGGTGGCAATCGCGGATGTATTCAGACTACGAAAAACTAAAGGTAAACGCCCGGTCCTTGTGAGGTTCATTGCAGTA
>CAKNXH010058882.1:115525-137584 GCA_932178445.1 Andricus quercusramuli
GAATTTCAATCTGGTTTTAGAAAGGGTCGGGGCTGCCTGGATAACCTTTTTACCCTGCAATCGATAATTCAGATACACTTGAGACAACCTAGAAGTGCAGTTTACGCTGCATTTATAGATCTTAAAAGCGCATTTCCCTCAGTTCCGCATGATCTGTTGTGGAACAAGCTGCATACTCTTGGTGTAAGCTCGAAAATTCTAAATATTCTTAGAAATGTTTACGAAAATGCGTATACTTGTATAAGAACAAATAATTGTACAACCGAATATGTTAAGGTGTCTCAGGGTGTTTTACCGGGAGATGTACCAAGTCCTCTATTATTTTCTGAATTTACTAGTGACTTCGAAACTTTTTTAGTAAATCAGGGTTGTAGAGGTCTCTCTGTAAATAGTTTGATAGAAATTTTATTGTTAGCTTATGCAGATGACCTGGTCCTTCTCTCAGATACACCTATGGAATTAAATAGGAAACTCGAGGCCCTGCGACTGTACTGTGTACAGAATGGTCTGGTTGTGAACGCAAGTAAAACCAAGATTGTCATTTTTCGCAACAGCGCCAGGAATTGTGTAAAAAAGTTCATTTCTTTTAAGCTGGGCGATCATAGAATTGAGGTAACAGACAATTATAATTATCTTGGTGTAATTCATAGTAACTCTTTTAAGTATGTTGATGCCACGAGAAAATTTATTAGTTCAGCAAATGCGGCGGCGGGTGCTACTTTGAAGATCATAAACAGTTTTAGAATAGACTCTTGGTCAGCCTACATTAAATTGTTTGAAAGCTTGGTTAATAGTTCACTATTATACGGGGTCCAAGTATGGGGTCAGGCCTCTCTTGAGGCTCTGGAGAGGGTTCAGCTGGGTTTCTTTAAGAGACTGCTTCATTTACCAACCAACACTCCGAACTACGTAGTGAGATTAGAAGTGGGTAGAACATCATTGTCCTGTGTTGTCCTCGCTAGGACTCTGTCTTGGATTGACAAAATTTCTTGTATGGACTCTTCACTGTATCCAAGACAGTGCTTAGAGAGAATAATTGGTCTGGCAAGGTCTAAACCCAGAAATAATTATTCAAACTGGTATTCGCAACTCAGACATTATTTTGAGGCATGTAACATGTTGCACTTATGGAGCGGGGCTTCCCTGGAAGGCCTGGCTTCTAGTGCAAGCATAGTTTCGGGTGGTTACATGAGGGCCTCGCTTAGAAGGGATTTGGAAGCTAGGACCCGTTCTAGGAGCCTGTAGGTCTGGCCTTATATTTCCCTAAATCAGGGAACTCAGCCCTATCTCACTTGTAGAATGGACTTAAATTTTAAAAGGGGTTTATCTCAGCTAAGACTCGCAAATAATCACTCAGAACACATATTTTTGTTTGGTAAAAGGCATAAGATTTTTAGTTCAGATTTATGCCTGTTTTTCTTTGCCGATAATGTTGATCTTAACCATTTTCTTAATGAGTGCCCTCGATTTACGGAAATTAAAACAAAATATTTTACTGAATCGTCGACGTGTGCTGACCAAATAGTATTTTGGAAAGGTATTTTATCTTCAGTTGACACAATTAGCTGTAAAAAATTTATTAGAATGATTGTAGAAATGCTGGAAATACCACGATAGTTTTAGAAAAAATTTTCTCTGTAAATTTATTGTAATTATTTTTGTTACTGATATATGTATTGTATATGTGATAGACGGTATAGTCTAAATAAACTTTAATTAATTAATTAATTACTAAATACTAAAATTCTAAAAAATTCTACTAAAATCAAATTATTATCAATAAAATCAAAATTGCACTGTTTTTACTGATTTTAGTGATTTTATTCAATTTCTTGATTTTATTGTTTTCATTGATTTATTTTATTTTATTGGTTCTATTGATTTTGTTGATTTGATTTATTTGATTGATTCTGATCAATATATTGACTTTTTTATTGTAAATATTTGACTTTTTTTATTAAAAAATACAATGAAATGACTCAATGAAGTCAATAAATTGAATAAAATACCAATATCAAATTATTATCAATAAAATCAAAATTTCACTGATTTTAGTGATTTTAGTGATTTTATTCAATTAATTGATTTTATTGCTTAGATTGATTGATTTTATTTTATTGGTTCTATTGATTTTGTTGATTTGATTTATTTGATTGATTCTGATCAATTTATTGACTTTTTTATTGTAAATATTTGACTTTTTTATTAAAAAATACACTGAAATGACTCAATGAAGTCAATAAATTGAATAAAATGCCAAAATCAAATTATTATCCATAAAATCAAAATTTCACTGATATTACTGATTTTATTGATAATAATTTTATTTTTTTGTTAAAAAAATGTTGATTTCTTATCAACAAAATAAATAAAATAAACAACATCGATCAAATCAATAAAATCCAAATTTTCTTGATTGCTCTTGTTGCTCCATCCTATTAAAAAAATATTTATCAGCAAAAAATTGTCATAACTTTAAAAATAACTAGTTTTTATAATTTCAGAAATTCCGAAATTTATGCATGAATCAAAGAAATGAATGATAAAAAAATCAACAGATTATAAAAATATTTTTGTGTCAACAATAATAATTTTTGCATTCCTAAAATATATTTTTGAAACTTTTTATTGTTCTTTTTATAATATTTATGCATATTCACGGTAATGTATTGAAAAAAATTAGAAACAAACAAAAATTGAAGAGAGTACGAGGACTCGAATGCATGACGGCAGAATCTGTAGCCTAGAACCTAGACCATTACCCCGCCACTGCTCCCTCTTTAGTCCTATAATTCAAACCCATATTTATTTTGCGCGGATTTCTTGTAACCCGTTTTCTCGTTAAACGCTTTCCATTTCAGCTTTTTTTATCTCAAATTTCAAAATTTTCAAATAAAAATTTCAAAGTTATAATTTTAAACTGGGTAAATTTACAAATTTATTATACAATCATAAATCGATTTATCTATAAAATTGGTGCATTTGCAGTTGTTGTCTTCAAAAACTTTTTGAATATTTGCGCCACGATTTCGCGAGTGACAATGTATGGTGCGGACTTCAGAGCATTGAAGTTTCGGAGCGCGAATTTGACAGCCGGTCTGTATCGAGTCTGCTTTGCTGCTTACCAATACAGTCGTCCTCACATACACAGGACATCTCAATTTTCGTACGGGGTTTTCTCTATTTCGCGACGTATTTCGCAGAGTTTAGGTTCGCCATCATAAAGTTTTGGGTCATCGAATTTGGAATGACTACTTAAAATGCTTCTGTGATGTCAGAATTGTGAGTAAAAAAATAAATTTGCGAACGGTTCTCGCCGTTCAAATGCTGTCTTCTGCTATCCGCAGATTTCTCCCTTTCGAAAAATTCATCATTTCCGCGAAAATAATTATTGCCTCAGCAAAAGGCTTCATTCCTATCAATTTTGTTGATCCGAGGATCTCGCAAAACCCCGGATATTTGACAAGTTTTCTTTCTTTCGCTCTCAAATACTTGGGAAAAATTATATATGGAGTCAGTGCTGTGCCTATAAAAAAAAAATTCCAAGTCGAAGTTAACCAACACCCTTAAGCCAATAAGACTTCAAAAATATTCAGGGAATCCCAAGATATGGCAATAAATGTTCAAGCGTGTCTGCGTCGAGTCTCAGTCAGCGAGCACCCCAGCCGGCCAAACTCGCTGCTAAAGCGATAAGAATTCGGCGCAGCCAAAAGTCATTTTTGCATGAGTAATCACGTTTCAAAGTCAGCAGAGACTTTTAATAGTACTTTTGCTGATCGTACCGACAATTTCCGACAGTAGTATATATATATGGGCGTTTCCACGAAAAGTGTCATTTTTCTGTTACCGTGATATTATACGCAAACCAACACCAAAAATACAAGTTGTATTGCATACAAATTTACAGACTACCTGACATAGAAAAGAAAGCTTACAGTCATTCCAGAAACCTCCTAAAAAGATACAACATATAATAGTTGGAAAGAATCGCAAAAATATACCTGTGTAATATTTTTCACCAGCTACAAATTGAATGCTTTGCATGCTCGCAGGTTTTCCGCGCAATGTTTGCGAAAATTCTGAGAAAAATCATGCTAATTCAGTGGAGTATAGGCTACTGAAACTTCACGGATTTAACATTGTGCTTCGACTTATAACTCAGCAAGAAAATCTCAGAGTCGCGTCACCGCTTTTACAATTCAAATGTCCGCTCCAAGGTCTGTAGTTGCGGAAAGTGCGCGCAACTACCCAGGCCAAAAATCTTTCGATTTTTTATTAGATTTTGGTGGCCAGTAGACACCATATAAACGAAAAAGATGTGCTCCTAAAATTATCGAAGTATCATACATTCAAATATCGAAAATTTTGAATTTGGCGAAAAAATGTCCACTACATCATCGTACTTTGCTCCAAGAATACTTGAAGCACACTCTTCTATGCTCGCGGAAATTAAGCAGTATGTTGGGCGAAGAAATTTACCATGGGTAAAGTTAATATTGCAGTGCGTGCAAAAGTTATGCCCAATTTAAGGCTAAAATGTCCACTCCAAAATTTCAGCGAAATTGCCCACTCCAGCGTCAGCAGCTGTGAATATCGCGCGCATCAAGATAGGATTAAAGTTTTTGCTGATTTTGCTGTATTTCGGAAGGAAAATTATGTGCCTCAAAAATCACGTGCATTTCATGAAAATCAAAGTCAAAATTTTTATATAAATGGATTTTCTTCAAAAGTTACACGTCAACAAAAAAATTTCGTTTCACAAAAAAGTTCCGTTTTATTGAAAGGAATAACTTTTGTCTGAGACTTTTCTCCGAAAATTTAGAATGTTTTGAAATATTACACAAAATTTTCAAATATTACACGAATTACTCGTCTGAAAATAATTTTTCTTAAAAGTATTATATTAAAAATAGTTTTTTAATAATGAAAAAATATATTTGATACAATTTTTATCCAACTTCCAATACAAAAATTGAATGAAACGTTAAACATCATTTCATTTCCTTACTTTATTGAAAGTAAATTTTTCGTGATACATCATAATATAATTTCCAATACATTTTATGTGAGTAATATCAGAATTTAATTACTTATAATATTTATAATATTATACATTTTTAGTATTTATTTATTTATAATATGATGTGGTATAATTTTGTATATTTAATCATATTTGGAGAATGAGGATTTCTTTGGGTTTGAAATTTCCCACCTTAAGTGAAAAGTCAAAACGACTTTGAACAAAATCCCCCCCCCCCCCTCTAGGAGGCAGGGGATGGGTTTTTTTCGCGAATCGAAAAAAATTTCGAATAAAAATTACGTATTTCATAAAGGAGAATCTGAATCTGTGATAAAAAATTGGGGTTCTCATTTGAAATTACAAAGTTACCCCCACTCCTGCTTCCTGGAGAGTAAATTTTTTCAAATTTGCTTTTCCCCCTCGAAAATGAAAAGTTTTTATTACCTTCCATTCATAAGATATCATTCATTAAATTGATTTTATGGATTTATTAATTTCAATATTTTTTGCAAACTGCGCACATGCACAAAGATATTGACCAAGTTAAAAAATGCGTTTCTACATGTATGTAGAACGTAGGAAACAAGTTTGAAATGTGTGTCTTAAGATTTGTTTTTGACTTTTTTTTTAGAGAAAATGACACTTCACGTGAATATGCCCATATATATCTGCTCCCTCCATCGACCGTGTATGCGAATGTAGTAGTAGTTCTCTAACGATCCGGAGGGGGAATGTCTGAAACCAATCGAACAAGTGTCACCCCGCTCGTTTAGTCTGGCTTTTGCATTGAATTGTATTAAGAAACAAGCAACAATAATTTAATACTTACTTTAAGTTTGAGATGCACTTTGAAAGCATCAGTTCGAATTTTATGTTTAATTTATTTGTTTTGGTAATATTATCTTTTATTAGTTGTTAGAGTTTGAAAAACAATTTGTTGTTGAAATTATAATTGTGGCTAATAAATAAAATTAATAATATTTAAGAACTCAAAGACAAATATACTCAAAATAGTCAGAAACAGTCAGAAGATCAGAAGAATTAAAAAAAAATCTATCTCTTATGTTCAATATGAATATAATAATTAACACTAGAAGTACCAGGCTGGGTCAATTGACCCATTTCGATTTTTAAAGTGGTAAATCTCCGCAGCGGTTGCTTGCAGATGGATGGCGTTTTGTGAATTTTAATTATTTATGAATAGGAGTATTTGACAGTTTTTTCGGAAATTTCGGATGCGCACTTAAAAAAAAATCGAGTTTTTATAGTCTGTTACCGACATGGGTCAATTGACCCCAACATTGTTTTTGCTGGTATTTCATCACGAAACATTTTAGGTTTCGCAAAAAAATTGGTCCTTTTCGTGAAATAATGTTAAAAATGTGAATTTGTTTACAAATATTGTTTAAATAATTACCAGTTGTTGTTAATTTGAAAAAATGACAGCAAGAAGTCATTCTGCAAAAAAATGTAGCCTATTCATTGTGACATACAAAAACTGTGTATTTGTTTATAAAAATTGTTTAAATAATGCTGCTAAGCATCAGATATTTTTGAATAATCATAATTAGGCATACATTTCTCTCATATTCTATATAAAAACTGTGAATTTCGAATAACTAATCATTGCGAATCACAAAAAATGGCTTTTATTCATTAATTTGTTTAAAACATTATAAACAATTTTTTTCTCACTATAACCCACTGAAAACTATTGCTAGATAGTAATTACACTGACTTAAGCTTTTCTTTAGTCGATTCGCAGATTTCACATAAAAAGGTACATCTGAAAAGTTAGGATAAAAACATGCGAAGTCGGTAGGACTACGCTGGGGTAGGCGAGCATTTTCACTTCTTTGTTGTACTTTTTCAGGACTCACTGCTCTTTTCTACTTATATTAACGATGTAATATGAATATAGCATACTTCTATCATCAACTTTTGACGGTAGGAACTATTTGAAATCATTATTTGACACCCGACCCATGTATGGGTAAATTGACCCCTCGTGGTAACAAAAGGTGGCAGAAAATCCCGGTACTTCTAGTGTTAAAAATGAAAAGATATAGTTAAAATTGCATAGTGAAGAATCTTTAAACCTTTAAACTCTGAACAATTACAAGTTTTGGAGGAAATACGAGGAACACATACAATTTTTCTATGTTTCTGTCATAACCTGACTTTTGTAACCAGGGGCTACACATTCACGATCCATGCTTTCCGCACTTATTTAAAAAAATTTTTTACAAAAATTAAAAGATTTACTAGACTACACATTTTTCAATATACTTTTTGTCAATTTCTCGCAAACTAATAATTTTTTCATCATTTTCTAAATTTCTGCACTGGATGTCAATACAAAAGTCAGACTACCTGATCAGAGCCACACCTGTTGGATTAGTTTCACCACCGTTTCCCCTCTGGATCGTAAGAGATCATTGCCTCGTTCGTTAAGAGAGCCTTCTCCTTGCATGTGGGGCTCTACAAGGACAGGCGAACCCTTTCCCTAGCTGCTCGTAGGAACATCAACCACACCACCAAATCACCAAAAGTTGTAGATGCGGTTCAGAACGATCGAATGCGCAGAGCACCCGACAATGGGTCGGCAAACAGTGCCGATCGCCCTAGAGTTCGGGGTGCTTGAAATAACGTAGACTGCTACGATGCAAGTAACACCCAGAGCTTCAGCACGTTTCACATCAGTCTTTGCGAAATCAAGCCGTCTACCTTTCGAAAAAGGAATATGTATGCGCAGCGCTTTCCCAACCACTGTATGAACTCATATTTAAAGTCGGAGACACCCATTCCGCAGTGGCTAGTGTATGGACTTTGGATTGGACAAGTGCTTCAAGATTCATCTGCAGCGAGGATGAATTAATAACGTTCCCGGAGACCCTGAGCTTGTGGATATAAGTGTTATTAGACATCTGGACACTGGGGAGACCTGTACATACTTAGGCGTGCCTGAGAGCCACATTCAAGACATAACATCAGTGAAGAAGTCTTTCCGAACCAGATGCAAGCATCTTCTTCGATAGATTTGGTCTGTCGGCGTTAAACAAGGTATCTCCGACTAACATGCTTGCCGTCCTGGTTCTACTATTCTCATTTGGGGTAGTTTCATGAGCGAAGCACGATCTCACGGTCCTCGATAACGCTACGCGTAAGATCATGCATATGTATGACAGCTTGCATATAAATTGGTCCGTTCCACGATTATAAATCCCACGCCGTCAAGGCGAGCGCGGACTTCTAGATCTCCAATACCTATATAAGCGAACTATCCTGGGTATAGCTTACACAGTCGCAAATGGAAGAGATCATCTCCTATAAATGGTCAGGAAACACGAGATGATTGGCAAAGGAGCGTTCCTTTACAAAGGCGTGGAGCAAGCGGACGAGACCCTTGGCCTGAATTTTAACACCAGAAGTGAGGAAAGTGCATTAGTGCATTTAGATGCCTAACTTCTAAAAGCCCAAGTAAAGAAAGCAGAGGTTGAAAAATTCCGCTAACAGCTCCTCGACAAGAAAATTCACGGAAACTTTTACAAATGTTTAGAAAATCAGCCCTTGTCGAATGAACTAACTTTTGATTTCCTCAGATCATCAGGCCTTAATTCAGGTACAGAGGATTTCATTTTCACGCGAAGGACGGTGTCATTTCCACCTTAGTATACCGTAACCGTATTTAACGTCGAGAAGATCCCGGCGACAGATGCGGAGCATGAACTCACGCGGGAACGACGCATCTCTGCACACACAATGCGGCCCTAGGAGTGCTTTACTACCATCTGCGTCGCTCTTGCATTATTGGGCGCGACCCTGTCCTGCCGAACACTCCATCGGAGATAGAGTCAACTTTTAAGAAGAACAATTTTCTTTAAATAATGTGCACTTTATCTTCTACATGTTTACGGCAATCAAAGACTGTTCTAAAACTTAAATTTGAAACGCTGAGAGCAAAAGCGAACGAAAAAAAAAACGTACGCAGAAGCGAAGTAAAAACGCGCGAGAGCAAGAACGACCTAAGAAAAGGCGAGAGGAAAAACGAGCCAAGGATGAAAGGGAAGGGCCACTTTGCTCCTTTACATCACGTGGTCGGTTTCTCTCCTCGGCGGTCAACTCGGCCATCCTCGTGTAAAGCCGAAAATGCACGAGCACGAACCCGAGATTCGGGCCGAGCTCGTCCGACTTCACGATTCGGTTTCGTTGGCTATTAGGAGGTTTGGGTTGATTTTTGTTTTCAAAAATTCACACCCGAAAGACTTCAAATACATGTGGCGAAGTCTTGAAATATTTAATGATTATTTTTTTTCAGGAATGAATATGAAATTTTTTACACAATCTGATTGTACAGGGAATACATTATAAGACACTGGAGGTTTATAAAGTTCAATAATATATTGAATATTGTATATGGGATTTTATTTTATTTTATTTTAATTGTGAGATAACTGTATAATTGGCAATTAATTATGAATAATTGTAAAATAAATGTGATAAAATTTATTTTATAAAAAAATTTCTCATGATTTTTAAAGGTAAGTCTTTGTAGTATCCTACTAGAGCCTCATACGCGCGCTCCGCGCGCGACCAATTTCTACCATGTAATTATTTTATTTGGAAATGAAGTTCAATAAAGTACCATGAAATTAATTTTTACTTCAATAATTTTTATTTGTACACGGCTTCGCATGGATACCCTCTGACGATGCAGAATAAATAATTGTGCAACTCAAACCATTTTCATGCAACTTTGGAAAAAAAACCTATAAAATGGCGGCGCGTACAAATTTTCATAGAAATACACAGTAAATGATCTCGACTCGATAAGAGTCTAGATGTCAAGCCATTTCGAGCGCGCATAGCACTCGGATGGATGACCATCTGCGACGTATACGACAGGGTTGTGTATTCGCTACGTTTTAACCTCGGTTTTAATTAATGTCGAGCAGGAGGTTTGACGAGAGGGTTTATTCGACAAATTGCCAAACTCTTAATTTGCTCATGAAAATATTTTTAATAATTAAGAATTCTTGTAAATTTACAAAACAACATAGAAAAGATCATCGGAAAGACAATCTTAGTTGACTCCGTAAACAAATTGACTCCATTCATTGTAAAAGACCCAAACTCTGAATATGTTTATGAAAAATATTTCAATAATTAATAATTATTGTGAATGTGCACAATAATGTACGAAATTTTTATTTGATGTACATACTTTGTTGCTTCCGTAAAAAATTGATATTCTTTTGAAAATACTCTCTGAATATGCATCAGTGAAAAATTCACTGATTGAAATATTAGTTTGACATTTAACTGATTAATCAGTGGTTCCAGAATTATTCACCAATCAGTTCAGTAAGACCAGAGTAAATCATGCGAGGCATAACCTCTAAGTTTTGAAGTAATGCGTGGTTGTTCTTCTTTTACTTAAGTAGCAAAAATAATTTTTTTTAGAAATACATTTTTGAATTTTCGGACCGTAAATGTGCTGAATTTACTGCGGGAAAAATATAATATATATATATATATATGAGACGGGTGTGTACACTGTACGTGACAGTCGAATCTTAATAGTAAAAAGATATGTGAGGTTTTTTGTCATTTAAAAGTATCAAATCTTTTCACATTTTTAAATATTTGATCACATTTATGGGCTTTAAGTTTTTAATATGATTATTTCATTGAATCTACTAAAATCTTATTTTATTATGACTGCTAAATTGACGTGGTGCAGTGCTGCCAACTCTCAAAAGTGAAACTTTCACTGAATGAATAAGTAACTTTTCACTGGTTGCCAGTGACCGGATTCTAGCTATTTGAATCAGTGAGGTTTTACTGACAATCAGTGACTTTTCACTGATTGAGATTTAGAGAGTAGACACACTCTGAATACGGTTAGGAAAATTGTTTAAATGATTAATAATTATTATAAATTTGCGAAGTATCGTAGGAAATAGTCCTCGAAAAGGCATTATTAGTTGTCTCCGATTTGCTGATAAAAATTGTTTAGTAATTAATAATTCTTGGCGATTTACAAAGTATCACAGAAAAAAGTTATCGGAAAGATATTCTTAGTTAATTATTCAAAAATGTAGCCTATTCGTTTATAAATAACCCAACTGTAAATTCGTTTATGTAAATTGTTTAAATAATTAATCATTCTTCTACATTGACAAAGCAACATAGAAAAGAGTCATCAGAAACACTGCATACAAAAAAATATCCAAACTCTTAAATTTTTTATGAAAATTTCTAAATTTTTATTAATTCTTGTAAATTTAAGAAGCAACATAGAAAAAAGTAATTGGAAAGATATTCTTGGTTAATTGTATACAAAAATTTATATTTATTGAAAATATCCAAAATCAGAATTTGTAAAGGAAAATAGAAAAAAAGTCTTCGGAAAGACATAGGTACTTAGTTGACTTCTTTATTCATTCCGTAAAGAAATGTATCTATTCTTTAAAAAATAGCTAAACTCTTGATTCGTTCATCAAAATTGTTCAAATAATGATGCATTCTTGAAAATTTGCAGAGCATTATAGCAAAAAGTCACTGGAAGGAGAGCCTATTCGTTGAAAAATATAGCCAAACTCTCAATTTTTTAAACGAAATTCTTTAAATAATTGAAAATTCTTGTAAATTTACAAAGTAACATAGATAACAATCATCGAAAAGATATTCTTAGTTGCATTCATAAACAAACTGAGCCCATTCGTTGAAAAACAGCCAAACTCTGAATGTGTTTATGAAAATTGTTAAAATAATTAATAATTATTGCAAATGTGTGAAGTAATGTAGGAAAGTCTTATTAGAAATACGTACTTTCTTGTTTCCGTTACCAAATTGAGCCTGTTGGTTCCAAAATAGCTAAACTCTCGATGTGTTTATAAAAATAGTTTGAATAATTAATAATACTTGAGAATTGACAAAGTATCACAGAAAAAAGTCATCGGAAAGATATTCTTAGTTAATTCTGTAAAAAATGTAGCCTATTCGTTGACAAATAGCTAAACTCTGAATTTATTTATGAATATTGTTTAAATAATTAATAATTATTGTATATTTGCAAAGTATCGTAGAAAAGATTGATTGGAACTACATTCTTTCTTGATTCCCTAAACTAATTGATCCTATTCCTTGACAAATGACCGAGCTCTTAATTTGTTTATTATTAATATAACTTTTTTACACATCAACATTTTTATCGAATCTGTTGTTTTTTACGTAAAAATAAGTAAATTCTTGTATTATAAGAAGAAAATTATCTTATCCATAGAACTTTCCAGGCCTTTATAAACATTATAATCTCTTTCTAATTGAACGCTAAATTAAACAAAGCAATTTCAAAAAAATATAATTTTTTTTCTTCTGCGGAAACCTATTTTTAACTTTCTTTCTAATAATTTATTCTTACGTATCGCATAATTTAACCCAGAAAAATATTTTCTACCTGATATATTCTGCGACTGATGTACTTGTCGAACATGTCTAATTTTACATGGATTCTTTCTATAGACAAAAATTGTATGTACAATATTTTTCATAAAATGATTGATAGTATTAAGTGCAGCATTTTAGTATTACAAAGTTTGATTAAAATCGAAGAACCACTTGCTGATCCTGATATTTCTGTTGTGTACTGGCCCAGCTTACAAATTTTAATCTTTAAAATCCATATATGTTATACAAGTAATAATACAAAAACGTTGCACAAAGTATTTGGTTTACATTGTCGGACTTACGTCGCTTTTTATATACAATACTATTTTTATGAAGCATTGTTTTCATCATTTTATGAGGCTCATTCTCGATATGATCGTTTAATTGTCGGTTAAAAATTTAATCATTTTGGTTTTAAATTTAACCATTTACTCGTATGTCAAAAAATTCGAAGCGAAAGAATGTAAACTGAAAATTAATCAAACAAAAACTGAATTAACATCACGTCCATTGCTCAAAGTACTTCGGTGGAAATTTATGTCATTTGTTAAAAATTCGTCTTCTTTGGTAGAAAATTAATCTTTTCAGTTGAAAATTCAAATATTTTGTTAAAAATGTATGTACATATTTCATTCAGTATGAAAAAAAATGAATCTTCTTGTTTAAAAATTAATCTTTTTGATTGAAAATTTAAATATTTAGTTAAACATTTAATAGTTTTCTCGAAAGCTTTTTTCATTGTTTGAAAATTTAAAAATTCTCAAGATCTTGCAAAATACCCTAAGATATTTGAAATCCTTGAAAATATTTTGGAATTCCTTGAATTTTTTTAAAGCTCTTCATAATCCCTTGCAATTTTTAAAAACACCCTAAAATATTTCCATTCTTTTGAAATTCTTTCAAATTATTGAAATAAAAAAAATCCTTCGATTCTTGAAAAATCACTTGCAACTCTTTTGAGCTTTCGAGAATGTCTTGGCATCATTTAAAATACTCTAGAAGTTCTCAAATCCTTTACAATTGGAGTCTTCTAGAATACTCAAAAATATTTCCAATCCTCTGAAATGAATTGAATTATTAAAGTTAATTGATAACTCCTTGAAATCTTTTAGAATAATCTAATGCATTTTAAATCCTTGAAACTTTTTTTAAATTCCTTGAAACTTGAAATTTTTTTTTGAATGCCTTGAAATATTTTAAAATACTCCAAAATATTTAAAATCCTCTGAAATCAATTACTGCAATCAATTGAAAAGTCCTTGGATTCTTGAAATTTTGTTCATCTCTTTAAAATCAAATAAAAATTTTTAAAAACAGCCTAAAATATTTCAAATACTTTGAAATTAGTTCAAATTATTCAAATAAAAAAAAATCATTGGATTCATTAGAAATTCCCCAAAATATTTCAAGGCCTTTAAAACTTTCAAAATCACTAAAGACATTTCAAAGCTTTCGAAAATGCCTTAGAATCTTTTAAATTACTCTAGAATATTCCAAATCCTCTGAAATCAATTAAATTATTGAAATCAAATGAAAAATCCTTGGAACTCTAAGAGTTTTCAAATCCTTTAATTTTGTAGAAATTTCTTCGAATTGTTGAAATCTCTTGAAAATACATTGGATTCTTTTGAAATGCTCTAAAGTATTTCTAATCTTTAAAAATTCCTTCAAATTATTGAAATAAATACAAAATTCCTTGAAATCCTCTAAAATTCCCTTAAATATTTTAAGCCCTTTAAAATCTGTTTAAATTCCTTGAAATTATTGACATCTCTTCAAAATGCCTTGTATTCTTTAAAATACACTGCAATATGCCCAGTCCCTTGAAATTTCTTCAAATCATTTAAATAACCACAAATTCTTTGGAATCTTTTGAAATTCTCTTAAATATTTTCCTAAAATATATAATCAGTTGAAAACTTTTAAAATTACTTGATATTCTTTACATCCTACGAAATCCAATTAAATTACTGAAATCAATTAAAAATTCCTTAGAATCTGTTAAAATATCCTAAAACATTGCAAATCCTTTAAAATCTTTCGAAATCTATTGATGTTATTTAAACCTCTTGAAAATGCCTTAGATTATTCCAAAAAACCCTGTAATATGTCCAATCATTCCAATCATTCAATTTTTAATACTCTAAAATATATCAAATTTTCTGAAATCAATTAGATTACTAAAATAAATTGAAAATTCCTTGGAATATTTTTAATTACTCTAAAAGTTTTAAAATCCTCTAAACATTTTTCAAACTCCTTTAAATTATGTGAAGAAATTTTCTGGAATCAATTAAATTACTGAAATAAATTGAAAATTTCTTGGAATATTTTGAAATTCTCTAAAAGTTTTCAAATCCTCTAACAATTTTTTAAACTTCTATAAATTATGTAAATCTTTTGAAAATGCCTTTCATTCTTTTGAAATTATCTAAAACTCTCCTAATCCGTTAAAATCATTCGAAATTGTTGAAACAAATACCTGCAAAATTCCCTAAGATATTTCAAGTTCTTTTAATTTTCTTTAAACTTTTTAGAACACTTGAAAATTCCTTGCAATCTTTTGAAATTTCCTAAAAATTTAGTTTGAATATTTTGAAATTACTCGAAACAATTTAAAGCTTCTGAAAATACATTGTAATCTTTTAATATACTCTAAAATATTTCAAATCCTTTTGAATAAATAAAATTACTGAAATCAGTTGTAAATTCCTTGAAATCTGTTAAAATATCCTAAAATATTTCAAACCCTTTAAAATCTTTTGGCATTTCAAATACCTTGGATTCTTTTCAAATGCCCTAAAATATGCCCAGTCTTCTAAAGTTCCTTCAAATTATTACAATAAATAACAAATTCATTGAAATCTTCTGAAATTCTTTCAAATATTTTCCTACAACATATATCATTTTGAAAACTTTAGAAATCAGTTGAAAACACCGTAAAATCTTTCATAATATCTCAAAATATTTCAAGTTCTTCGAAATCTGCTGAAATTCCTTGCAATTGTTTAAAATTCTTGAAAACTCCCTGGATTGCAAAAAATGCCCTATATTCTTTTAACTTGTATGAAATCCTTTCAAATTATCAAAATCAATTCCTTTAAGTATCGGTAATTTTTGTTAAATAGGATAGTCTCTTAAGAGCGTGAAAATGCTTAATTTTAACATCTTTTTAAATTATAAAATCTTCGATCTGAAGACATACACAGATCTCTGACATTCTTCTATTCAAACCGAAAAAAATAATTATTCGAATATGTCACTATAAGAAAATGGAGATTCTAATCCTATAGAAAGTTGAAAGTATAACCAAAACGTACACGAGTTTCAGAAATGATATTTAATATTATAACTATAATTAAATTATAATAGAAATCACAGTTATCGAGGGGAAACATGATTAATTTGACAATTTCTTGTTTTCGCGTACAAAGTTTAAAAACAGACTACCATAACAGTTGAGGTTATGTTTCATTTCACGTATTTCGCCTTTGACAGACTTTACAGTGCAAGAGTTGGCAACACTGATCCAATCTCTTGCTATCTCTGTCTCCATTTAACACAGGAACAGAAACACGCCATGACCCTATTACCTATACTATTCTCCTTACTCACCAACTTGATTTCTTTCACGATTCATCATATTGTATTGCGGATCACATTACTAAATTACTATTTTCAACAGTGATCCCGAGAGACATGCGCATGCTTCGACTGAATGGCACTCATTGGCTCTAGTTCGTGTACGTATTTAAAAATCAAATGCAGATGCCAACTGTAGCCAATGAACGTCACTATAATCCAAGCAAGCGCAGATCAACGCAGTTCCGTTGGGATCAATGACTTCAACTGAAGAACGAAAAATCATGACACGTTCCATCACTTTCTAACACACTGATGCCTCGTGCGTAGCAGGCGAAAATGATATAATCGTCACTATCGAAATCAACAATATCGTTTAGAGATTTTATATTGAGGATAAAATGTACGGATATTTCGATAACGTTTACATGTTCCTTGTAGAGTGCAAATAACATTAAAAGGAATTATTGTGAAAGGTTTTCGAGATATTTCGATAGATTTCGAGAGAATTCGAGAGAATTCGATAGATTTCGAGATATTTCGATAGATTTTGAGAGATTTCGAGATTTTTTCTGGAGGAGATTTATTAAATAGGAACAAGTAATGAACATATTTTCAGAATATTTTTTATTGATTCTGGCCTGATAGGGTCAAGCCTGTTACAAAAAAAAACCTTCGTGAAATTTCAAACAAAAACTGTACTCTATATAAATTCATTAAAAAAATTTAAAAAAATAAAACCTTTTAGAAATATTCCTAAATTTTATTTTAATAGGATACAGATTGATTTTTATTTTAAAAATTCTCGTAAATAATTGGTCATTTTTTTTAATTTTACGGCATTTTTGTACCATGTTTGACCTAAGGGAATAGATTTCAGGAATGAAATTATAAAAATATCTCAGTTTGTGTTTGGTTGATAATTACATTTTTTTGAAATTTTTATTTGACATATCTGAAATATTGAACATTTTTGTAAAATGTTGTCAAGAATCTTATATGAAAATTATATTTATATAAGCTTAAAATAAGCAAAAAAAAGTTATAAAATAAACATTTATTCGAAATTTTTATTTTGTATACAAAAATATCTTTCACCTTAAATTTTTATTTTGTTGAAATTTTTATTTTTTTCTCCATTAAAAATTTTTTGATTTTAAATTTATTTATTTAGTTGAAATTTCATTCTTTGAAAGTTGATTTTGACTGTTTTTAATTACGGATTAGAATTTTTCATTGAAATGGCAATTATTACATTTTTGTTGAAAATTCAGCTTTTTTGGTTGAAAGTTCATATTTTTTAGTTGAAAATTTAACTGTTTAGTTGAAACTTATATTTTTTGTTGGAATTTTGATTGACATACAGAAATATTCAAAAATCTTTGTAATTCTTTGAGAGGAAAAAGGGATGCATGGTATGGATAGGGCGAGACAGACTATGGATAAATGGGGAGGAGTGGGTCTGGGACGAGGAAGTAGAAGAAATAAGGAAAAGGGGAAAAAGAGTTGAGAAAGGTAGAAGGAAGGAAGATGCAAAAGAGGCTAGAGAGCAAACAGAGGGGTTTCCAAAAAGCAAGGCGGAAGAGAAGTAAGGAGGATAGGGGAGGGAAGGGAGGACAAAAAAGTGAAAATAGCTTTCTGGAATGTGTCAGGCTTGAAGAACAAGAACGAAGGTTTCTGGCGGGAGTTAGAAAAGTGGGACGTGATTATGATGAGTGAAACCTGGGCGGATGAGAAGGATTGGAAGGGGATGAAAAGGTTGTTACCTAAAGGGTATGTGTGGACAATGCAAGAAGCAAGAAAGGAACACGTTAAAGGTAGAGGAATGGGCGGCATGGTATCAGGGGTGAGAAAAGAATTGGCAGTAAAAGGGAAAACAGAGCAGGACAGGGAAGAAAAGGAGGGAACAACGGTAAGAAGGATTATAATAGGGAAAGTCAAAATAGCGGTAGTTTGTGTATATAGAATAAGAGGGGAAGAGGAAGGTTGGAGAGTAATAAGGAGGTGGATGGAGGAAAAGAAGGAAGAATTGGTTTTGATAGGAGGTGACTTAAATGCCTGGACTGGCGAGCAAGGGGCAGGACTTGGGATGAAGAAAAGGAGGCATATATATATATATATATATATATATATAAAAGGAGGCATAACATAGGGAGATAGACCGGGAGGGGAGGAGGCTACTAGACATAATAGGAGAAACCGGATGGTTTATATGTAATGGCAACATGAAAGGAGATGAGAAAGGACAGATTACATTTATAGGTAAGGGAGAAACAATAATAGACTACATCCTGGCGGAAGAAAGAATGAGTCAAATGATATGCAGTATGAATGTAGGGAATGAGATAGGGTCAGAACACTTCCCAGTAATAGCTACACTGAAAGGTGGCGTCCATAAGCGTGGCAGAGGGAGAAAGGAAAGAGGGGGGGAAAGGAATACGAAAATGGGAGTCTGGGGGGTAGATAAATTAAAAGTGTTTGAACAGAAGATGGAAAAGGAGAATGTTAGATATGAAAAGGAGGAGGGAGTAGACTCGTTAATTAAAAGGTTGAAAGGGTCGATTGAGAAGGTGAAGGATGAGATAGGTACAAAAGAAGGAAGAGAAGAGGGAAAGAGAGCTTGGTGGGACGAGGAATGCAGGAAGAGTAAGGAGAGAATGAAAGAGTCTGTAAAAAAATGGAGGAAAGGAGAAATAGAGAAGGCGGAGTACAACAGGAGAAAAAGAGAACATGAGAAGATGCTGGAAGGGAAAAAGCAAAGGGGAAAGGAGAAATACAAGGAAGAAGTGGAAAAAGCAATCAAAGAAGGTAGGGTCTGGGATGTGATAAACAGGGAAAGAGGAGGAAGGAAGGGCGTGAGTGAAGAAATAGAAATGGATGAATGGACGGATTATTTTAAGGGTCTGCTAGGGGGAGAACAAAATAGGATCAAAGGGGAAAATAGAAAGACAGTCCAGGGAGAAATGGAGGAAGCGAACGAAATAACAAGAGAAGAAGTGAATGAGGCGATAGATAGACTGAAAAGAAACAAGGCCACAGGAGAGGATGGTATGGAGAACGAAGCGATAAAGTATGGAGGAGAAGGGATTAGGGAAGTGATGTGGAGGATATGCAACAAGGTCTGGAAAGGAGAAGGGTGGCCGGAGGAGTGGATGGCAGGGCTGGTAGTACCGCTTGTTAAGAAAGGGGAGGGTAAGAAGGTAGAAGAGTACAGAGGGATTACTGTCATGCAAGGGGGCTATAAAATATACACAGAAATTCTAAGAAAAAGGTTAGAGAATCAGATAGAAGAGAAGCAAAGTATCCCACACAACCAGACGGGATTTAGAAAAGGGATGGGGACAATAGACAATATTTACGTACTCAACTACTTGGTTAACAGAAACTTAGGGAGAAAAAGAGGGAAATTAGTCGCTTTGTTTGTAGATTTCAAAGCAGCTTTTGACTCAGTGAATAGAAAAGTGCTATGGCAGGCAATGAAAGAGAGGGGAATAGAGGAAGGGTTGGTGGAGAGGATAAAGGAAATTTTTACTGAAACCAGGAGTAGGGTGAAGATACGCGGGGAAAAGGGGGAGGTTTTCTGGACAGGAAGAGGTCTAAGGCAAGGGTGCCCGTTGAGTCCACTACTTTTTAATTTGCTGCTGGCAGACCTAGAGGAGAAGCTAAAGGAGAAAGGGAAAGGGGGGACGATACTGGGTAATAGCAAACTATACTCACTAGCATACGCGGACGACGTAGTTCTAATAGCAGACGATGAGAAGGGGATGAACCTAATGATAAGAATTTTCGAAGAGTACGTGGGAACAAAAAAACTGACGGTGAACGTAGGGAAGACCAAGGTGATGTGCTTCAGAAATAGAAAGACCAAAATAAGTTACGTTTGGAAGATGAACGGACAAACAGTGGAAAGTGCGGAGGAGTTCTGTTACCTAGGTTTTTGGTTTGAGTCAGGAGGGGGAAACGATTTGCAGGTGAGGAAAAGAATCGAAAGTGCGAGTAAAGTAATGGGCCAAGTATGGGGTATAGGAAAGAGAAGGTTCAAGGACGATTGGAGAATGAGGGTTTGGTTGTTTGATGCGTTGGTTTTGGCGGTGTTGTGTTATGGAGTGGAAGTTTGGGGATGGAAGGAACATAGGAAAGTGGAAAGCATGCATGAGAGATTTCTGAGATGGGTAATGGGAGTTAGTTGGAGTTGCCCAGGATACATGACAAGGGAAGAACTAGGAAGGGAAAAAATGGTAACTAGACAAATTAAGAGAGCCTGGAGGTTTGAAGAGAAGCTGAAAAGGGGAGAGGGGAGCAGAATAGCACAAGTATGCTTGGACGAAGTTCGGAACAAGGAGACGAGAGGCAATTGGGGAAATTCAAAATGGGAGGAAGAAAGGAAAAAAATGAGGAGTGTTTGTGATATGCAGGAAGGGGTTCTGGATTGGCAGAACATTGAATTAGAGCTATTAGTAAGACAAGGAGAAGAGAGATGGAGAAAGATTATGGATTCGAAGTACAATAGATGGTATATGATGGTCAAAGGGGTGACGGAACCAGAATATTTGCAAAAGATGAAAAAGGAAGACAAATGGAATAGGGTGATACGGTTTAGAATGGGAGAAGGAGTGAGAGCTTATAGATATTGGTTGGATGAAGATGAAAATCTGTGCAGAGTATGTGGGTACGAAGTGGAGTCAAGGGCACATGTGTTAGAGAGGTGTACAGGAGAGGAAGATGGACAGTTGAGTGTGGATGAATGTGTCAGATGGATTCTGGATGGTAATGGACAGGGAGTGATGTGGATGAAAAAACTGGAAGAAATAAGAGAAAGCAAGAGAACAGCGCAGAGCCAAACGGGTAATCCTGTGTAAAGGAAAGTAACTTGTGAAAATTTAAAATGGTTAAATCGGTGAAAATGCATTTGATGGTAAAAGAAAACGGAAGCCCGGGAAGATCGCTCATTGTCTGTAGTCTAAGAGTAGTACTAATATGATTGTCATTATGTAAGGCGTTGGATTAGAAAATAAGTAGCGGTTAAGGTAGACTAAGGATGAAATGTAAATATATGTACAGGGAGCGGAGGCCCTCGAACCCGTAAAAGGGAGAGTTCAAATATACATACATACATACCTATATCCTTAAAAATAAATAACTTAAAGAATAAATAATTATTCGAAATTTTTATTTTGTATTAAATTATTTTTTGCCTTAAATTATAATTTGGTTGTAATTTTCCTTTTTCTTGCCTAAAAATCATTTTTACTTGAAAATTCATTTGTTTTGTTGAAAATTCACTTTTTCAAATTTAAATTCACTAGTTTTTTATTTAAAATAAATTTTTTTTTTATTGGAATAGCAATTATCACATTTTTTCTGCGAATTAACCTCTTTGCCTGAAAATTAAAGTATTCGGTTGAAAATGTTTTTTTTCGTTCAAGTTTTAATTTTAAATATCTGAAATCTTAGAAAATATTTCGAAATTTTTGTTAAGAATCTTGAAAAACTTATATTTATATTTACTTTTACAACTTTATTTTACTTGTCAAAGGATTTTAAGTGGAAATTAATTGTAAATAATTGTAAAATAAATTCAACGAAACTTATTTTAAATATCTTATGATTTGTAAAGGCAAAACAGTTTTGAAGGTGATTCTTTGTTGTATATTAATAACTAATGAACATAATTTCAGAATAATTTTCCGTGATGCTGACCTGGGGTCAAACATGATACAAAAATCTGTCGTAAAATTTCAAATAAAAACTGTACTCTGTATACATTAATTTGGAAAAGTGAAAAATATTAATACTTTTTATAAATATTCCTAAATTTTATTTGAATATGATACACATTGACTTTTATCTAAAAAAATTCTTGTAGATAGTTCGTCATTTCTGAAATTATACGACATTTTGGTACCATCTCTGACCTTACGGAATAGATTTCAGGAATGAAATTATAAAAATATCTTCACTAGTAATCTGTATTATCTTCAGAGATGGTAACTATCGATCATTAG
>CAKNXH010058882.1:145006-172745 GCA_932178445.1 Andricus quercusramuli
TTTATAATTATAATTTATAATTATAATTTATAATTATAATTTATAATCATAATTTATAATTATAATTTATAATTATAATTATAATTTATAATTATAATTTTTAATTATAATTTGTAATTATAATTTACAGTTATAAATATACACAGCGGACATCACACTTGGCACATATGTATACATTTTTTTTTCAAGTTCAGTTTGCCATTAAATAGACCAGTGGAAACAGCTAATCCATTAACAACAATTCTGAAGGTTTCCAACAAAAGGTATATTTGTTTTTTCATATGTTAAACATAAAATCAAATTTTGCAAAACGTGATCGGGTCGGCAATTTGTTTAAAAAAATTAATTTGCACGAAAATTCAGAACATTTTGCAAACTTGAATGAGTAATTATAAACTCAGTCACCATACTGTAATAAATTTCCAGAACGTTCGTAATGTGGCAACATTATCAATTATAAACAAAGTACTAGAGCGTCATACGCGCGCTCCGCGCGCGACCAACTTATTTGCATTTAATTATTTTATTTGGAAACGAAGTTCAATAAAATACCATGAAATTAATTTTTACTTCAATAATTTTGATTTGTACACGGCTTCGCATGGATACCCTCTCACGATGCAGAATAAATAATTTTGCAACCCTAAACATTTGCATGCAACTTTGGAAAAAACCCATAAAATGTCGGCGCGTACAAATTTTCATACAAATACACAGTAAATGATCTCGACTCTTGAAGAGTCCAGATGTCAAGCCATTTCGAGCGTGCATAGCACTCGGATGGATGACCATCTGCGACGTATACGATAGTGTTGTGTATTCGCTACGTTTTAACCTCGGTTTTAATTAATGTCGAGCAGGAGGTTTGACGGGAGGGTTTTTTCGACAAACTGCTAAACTCTTAATTTTCTCATTAAAATATTTTTTATGACACATGCATGATTTCAGCCCTTTTCGACGCCTATGAAGCGGGGCTAAAGCTCTACTTTTTACTCCCTAGGGACTCCCTATCAGCCCACTCACGGTAAAAACTGACAGGAAATTTTGGTTGCAGTTAATAGAATTTTGCGGTTATTAATGGAAAGTTACCATATATACCTGTAAAATTACCATAAATTACCGAAATTTTCCATAAATTTCCGGAAATTTATGGAAATTTGTAAAAATGAATTTTGCGTATTCCATGGTAAGTTACCATATTTACCTGTAAAATTACCATAAATGACCGGAATTTTTCATAAATTTCCGGAAATTTATGGGAATTTAAAAAAATGAATTTTGGGTATTCCGTGGTAAGTTACCATATTTACCTGTAAAATTACCATAAATTACCAAAAAATTTTAAATTTCCGGAAATTTATGGAAATTTTTCAAAATGAATTTTGGGTAAGTTACCATATTCACCTGTAAAATTACCATAAATGACCGACATTTTTAATAAATTTCCGGAAATTTATGGAAATTTTTGAGAATGAATTTTGGGTATTCCATGGTAAGTTACCATATTTACCTGTAAAATTACCATAAGTTACCAAAAATTTTCATGAATTTCCGGAAGTTTATGGAAATTCTTCATAAATTTCCGGAAATTTATGAAAATGTTTGAAAATGAATTTTGGGTAAGTTACCATATTCACCTGTAAAATTACCATAAATTACTGAAATTTTCCATAAATTTCCGGTATTTTATGGAAATTTTCAAAAATGAATTTTGGGTAATATATAATAGGTTACCATAAATCACCTCTACAATTACCATAGACTAGATTAACATTAATTTCATGCTTTATTAAACAAAATCTAATATGGACTGAAATCATGACTGTATTTCGAGAAATGCCTGAAATCATCCATTTGTTATAAAAAATATCGTATGCGCCAAGGGGGAGAGGCACTTTTTCTCCTCCTAGGTGCATAATATACTATTAAATAATTAGTAAATCTTGGAAACTTGAAGAGCATAATGAAGTCATCGGAAAGATATTCTTAGTAAATTCTGTAAAAAAATTCGTTGAAAATAAAAAAAATAAAATATTAATAATAAATAAAATAAAAATAATATAATAATAATATAAAAAAATATTGGTTGAAAAATAACCAAATTCTGATTTTTCTTATGAAATTTGTTTAAATATTTAATAATTCTTGCGAATTTACAAAACAACGTAGAAAAGAGCATCGGAAAGACAATCTTAGTTGACTCCGTAAACAAATTGTGTCTATTCCTTTTGAAAAATACCCAAACTTTGAATATGTTTCGGAAAAATATTTAAAGAATGAATCATTATTGTGAATGTGGAAAGTAATGTACGAAATTCTTATTTGAAAGTAGACAAACTCTGAATGTTTAGAAAAGTTGTTTAAATGATTAATAATTATTATAAATTTGCAAAGTATGGTAGGAAATAGTCTTCGAAAAGACATTCTTAGTTGCCTCCGATTTGCTGATAAAAATTGTTCAAATAATTCATAATACTTGTGAATTTAAAAAGTATCACAGAAAAAAGTTATCGGAAATATATATCTTTAGTTGATTTATTCTCTGAGAAAATGTAGCATGCTGGTTGATAAATAACCAAACTCTGAATTTGTTTATGTAAATTAATTAAATAATTAATAATTCTTGTAAATGTAAATGTAAATGTAAATGTAAATTAACAAATGTTAATTAAATGTAAATTGACAAAGCAACATAGAATGGAGTCATCAGAAAGATATTGTTAGTTGCATCCGTGAACAAATTGTTTCTATTCCTTGAAAAATACCCAAACTCTGATTATGTTTATGAAAACTGTTTGAATAAATAATAATTATTGCAAATGTGCAAAGTAATGTAGGAAAGTCTTATTGGAAATACGCACTTTCTTGCTTCCGTAAACAAATTGAGCCTATTTGTTTCTAAACATCTAAAATCTCAATTTGTTTATAAAAATTGTTTAAATAATTAATAATACTTGAGAAGTTACGAAGTATCACAGAAAAAAGTCATCGGAAAGATATTCTTAGTTAATTCTGTAAAAAAATGTAGCCTATTCGTTGACAAATAGCTAAACTCTGAATTTGTTTATGAATATTGTTTAAATAATTATTAATTATTGAATATTTGAAAAGTATAGTATAAATCTTGATGCACTTAACTAATTGATCCCAGTCATTGAAAAATGGCCAAGTTCTTTATTTCATTATGAAAATTGTTTAAATAATTAATAACACTGGTCAACATTTGATACGAGAATTATCACCGAACTTCATTAGGGTATACTAGGGTTTTTGGGGTCGCTAATTTTGAATCCGAGGTCGGTTAACCTCTATCACGTCAGGTTCAAGGTCACGATAAGGTCATACTGAGATGAAAGTGTTAGAAAAATGTGAGAAAAATCCTATATAGGTTTTTGGGGTCGCTGAGTCCGAATCTGGGGTTCGCTGAACCCTGTGAGTTCACCCAGAGGTGTTTTTAGGGTCACGTGGAGGTCATACTGAGACAAAAGTGTTAGAAAAATGTGAGAAAAATCCTATATAGGTTTCGGGGGTTGCCGAGTTCGAATCTGGGGTTCGCTTGACTCCGTGAGGTCACCCAGAGGTCATTTCAAGGTCACGTGAAGGTCATACTGAGACGAAAGTGTTAGAAAAATGTGAGAAAAATTCTATATAGGTTTTGAGGTTTGCCGAGTTCGAATATAGGGTTCGCTTAGCCCTGTAAGCTCACCCATAGGTCACGTCAAGGTCATACTGAGAAGAAAGTGCTAGAAAAATGTGAGAAAAATCCTGCATAGGTTTTGGGGGTCACCGAGTCCGAATCTGGGGTTCGCTTAACCCTGTGAGGTCACCCGGAGGTCATTTTAAGGTCACGTTAAGGTCTTACTGAGAAGAAAGTGTTAGAAAAATGTGAGTAAAATCATATATATGTTTTGGGTGTCGCTGAGTCCGAATCTGGGGTTCGCTCAACCCTGTGAGATCACCCAGAGGTCATTTCAAGGTCACGTCAAGGTCATACTGAGAAGAAAGTGCTAGAAAAATGTGAGAAAAATCCTGTATAGGTTTTGGGGGTCGCCGAGTCCGAATCTGGGGTTCGCTTAACACTGTTAGATCACCCGGAGGTCATTTATAGGTCACGTCAAGGTCATACTGGGAAGAAAGTGTTAGAAAAATGTGAGTAAAATCATATATATGTTTCGGGTGTCGCTGAGTCCGAATCTGGGGTTCGCTCAACTCTGTGAGATCACCCAGAGGTGATTTCAAGGTCGCGTCAAGGTCACACAAAGACGAATGTGTTAGAAAAATCTAAAAAAAATTATAATGATTTTTGATTCATGCCAACCTCAAAAGGAGCTCAGTGAAACCTTGGGCCAAAAGACATCACAAAGTGATCTTTCAGCATGATACCGCTTAGTTACATTTTTCTACGTGGATAGTGACATGGTTAATTGCCCACCTGTCGATCACGGTGTAAGTACGAAGAGAACAGCAAGGCGTGCATGACAAAGTTGTGTAGTTTTGATACCTCACCAATGTTTCGGGCATCTATGCTCTCTATCTTAAATTTTTTCTTTATCAACAATAGTGTTCGGCGTGAAAACGTTTACGTTTAGTATTAAATGATCTTCTAATTGCTTTTCTCTTATGTGTTTCACTTGTGTCTCTCTTTAGATTCCAGCAATAGTCTGCTAGCATATTTTTGCCCCAAACACCTTGATATCTTTTTCCAAACTCACTCAAGTCCTGATGCATTCTTTCGCCTTCCTCCTCACTGAAATCTCCTAGACAATATTTTCAACAATATTCTTATAATCAGGGTCTTTGTTATTACCTAAAAATTTTTTTGTGACGTCTCTAAAACTTTTCCAAGCTTCTTTTTCTTTATCAGTCATCCTTCTCTCAAATTCTTCATTTTTTAATAGTTCTCTTATCTGTGGTCCAGTAAAGACGCCTTCTTTTATCTTAGCTTCAGAAAGGTAGGGTAATATTTCAGATATACATAAAAGCGTCACTTTGATTTTTACTCATTGCTTTTACGAATTGTTTTGCTAGACCTAATTTAATATGCAAAGGTGGAAGTAGAACTTTATTCGTTGGTATCAAGCTCTGTTTTATAATATTTTTATCGCCTGGAATCAGGATTTGTCTCAATGACCAGACTTTTCACACATACTGCTCATCTCGAACCCGACTATTCCATTCACAGATAAAACATGGATATGACACATATCCAGATTGTTGCCCTAGAATAATGGTGAATACCTTTAAATCACCACAAACTTGCCACTTATGTTTGTCATATTTTAATTTTTGTAATATTAACTCAAAATTGTGATATTCTTCAGCCAATATAACAGAATGAGCAAGTGGTAAAGGGGCATACACATTTCCATTATGCAGCAAGATTGTTTTCAAACTTCTTGTAGAAGAATCTATAAAAAGGCGCCAATCACTAGCCTAATATTGAATTTTGTATTCGTTAACTAAGCCTTCAATATGATCGCAATAAACTAAATTATTCATTTCTGAGAAAAATTTTCTGAATGGACGTTCTCTCGAACAATTTTTCTCTTTCCGTCTGGACGCTAATAGTTCAGATTGATCTTTTGGAAGTCCTAATTCTCGGCATAAATCACTAAGTCCATCTTGGTTAAATTCTTTTCGATCTTTTTTACTGTCCTCAACTTCTGAGTCTGCTATACTGGAAGTGTGACTTTCTTCACCTTGCGATTGATATAATGGTACATCTGACATTTCAGTATCTTCAGTGATACTGTCTTTGGAACTTGTGGTTGATACCTGAAGTTCCTCTTCATTTGTATCCATACAACTGTCATCTCTAGGTTCAACGTTAGTAAAAACATAAGGAGTTACAGATGTAACGGACGCGTAAGTAATCGAGGGCCGGTTAGTACGATTGTAACCAACCACGTTTGTTAAACAGAAGTAACAATCGGCCGTATCTGTTGGATTTCTCCATATCATTGGAGAAGAAAATATCTGTTTTGTTTGTTTGTTAAGTATATTTCGGCATCTGCAACATATAGATTCAGGTGTCCAAGAATTGTTCAACGAATTAAAATGAATTTTAAAGCATTCATTATATCTTTTGTATAATAGATCTATAAGTTTGATCTTCTTAAATTGGGGAATGTATTCCCCACAAACGACACAAAAACTGTGCAAGTTGTTTTTGCAAGATGGATATCTTTCACTTGTAGCATTTGACTCTACAAAGGCCAAGTTTCCCACCAATGTAGAGCTACGGTCGCTTGATGACGACGTCTGCGGACCCGCTTTCCCATCCTGACCAGACGCTGCTTCTGGGGTTCCGAATCCCTGTCTCGTAACACTTTTACGTTTGGTTGACATGACGACTTGACTGCTGCAACCCAGGGACTTAAGTTTCTTTAATACATGTAAAACAAAAGAACATTTTACTAATACATGCAAAACAAAAGAAAACGTTTTGTCTCTTTTTTCGCACGCATTCCCTGGCTAACTTCAGGTCGTCCGCCTTTTATGTAAATATAATATTTGCCAACAGATGGATGATGTTTATACGTGAGATTTTGCTATTTTATATTTTTTATCAATTTTGTAAACAACTTTTCACTTTAATACATGTAAATCAAAAGAACATTTTATTAATACATGCAAAACAAAAGAAAACGTTTTGTCTTTTGTTTCGCACGCATTCCCTAGCTAACTTCAGGTCATGCGTCTTGTAAAGTTGGGTTCAGCTGATTGTTCCAACATTTCGTATAGAATACGTTTATAACAATTAATTTAACAATGTCATACATTTTTTTGCTTCCAACCACCCCGGTGCATAGTGTCTAGTGATGCTGATGACAGAAAAAAATGTATTCACGAAGATAAACAAAAAAAACGAAAGAATCGACTTCTTCTTTACTCCTTGCATTAACATAAAAGTTTGATAAAAAAAAAATTAATTCTTGCAAATTTACAAAGCGACATCGAAAAGAGTCATCAGGAAGACTTTTCACAGCATGATAGAAGAAAGTAATCGGAAAGATATTATTGGTTAATTCTATAACAAAAATTTAGCCTATTCATTGAAAATAGCCAAAATATGAATTTGTAAAGCAACCTAGCAAAAGAGTCATCGGAAAGACATACTTAGTTGACTCCGTAATGAAATTGTGCCTATTCCTTGAAAAATAGCGAAGCTCTGGATATGATGATAAACATTGTCTAAAAAAAAAAATTGATTAGCATTTCGAACTCGAAAGTTCATTGCCTCACTACCCGATTCGGGTAGTGTTTCTAGGTGGATAAATACTACCAGTGTGGGTCCACCACACCCACGACAGGTCAACAACACGCAGTATTCCCCGAACGGTCACCCATCCAAGTACTAACCGCGCCCAACACTGCTTAACTTCAGTGATCTAACGGGAACTGGAAACATTGTCTAAGTAATTAATAATTATTGTAAACTTCCAAAGCATCATACATAGGAAAGAGTTATTTGAAAAACATTTTTTATTGATTCCTTAAAAAAATTGAGTCTTTTCGTTGAAAAATGGTCAAAATCTTAATTTGTTTATCAACATTGTTCAAATAATAATTAATTCTTTGGAATTTAAAGAGCATTATATGAAATTCCGTGAACAATTGAGCCTGTTCGTTGGAAAATAGCAAAACTCTTCATTTTTTAATCGAAATTTGTTAAATAATTAATCATTCTTGTAAATTTATAAAGCCAAATAGAAAAGAGTAATCAAAAAGATATTCTTAGGCGCCTCCGTAAAAAAATTGTGCCTCTTCCTTAAAAAATATCCAAACTTTGAATATGTTTATGAAAACTGTTCAAATAAATAATAATTATTGTGAATGTGCAAAGTATCGTAGAAAATATTTATTGGAAATACATTCTTTCTTGATTCTGTGAAAGAATTGGGCCTATTATTTCAGAAATAGCTAAACTCTTAATTTTGTCCTGAAAATTGTTGAAATAAATAATAAATCTTGTAAATTTTCAGAAAAATATAGAAAAAAGTCATCTGAAATATATTCTTATTTGATTCTGTTAAAATTGAGCCTACTCCTTGAAAAATAACCAAATTCTGAATGTTTATAAAAATTGTTTGAATAAATAATAATTATTGTAAATTCGCAAATTACCGTAGAAAAGAGTTATTGGAAATACATTCTTGTTGATCCCGTAAACAAACTGAGCCCATTCATTGAAAAGTGTACGAACTCTTAATTTGTTGAAATAATTAATAATTATTGTAAATTTACAAAGTAACATACACTGTAAAAAAAATTTCTGGTAATTTTACCACTTTCAGAGTAGGTCCGAATATTACCTACTCCCAAAGTACCGTTTTCACTGACATTAACGAATATTCACTTTTAATATGGATTTCGACTTTTAGGTTGTGTAAGTTTCCAGACAGATTCTGTAAAATTACAATGCGTTATGAATTTGTAGGTGATACTATTTTAACCTGAAATATTCTTGTTCTTATTCATCATGGTAACTTTAGCATCTACATACAAAATGTGAATAATTCGTCTTTTCCCATACAAATTTTGTCGTTGGGAAACGATGTACACGAAATATCACATCCAAAACACAATAATCATTGTCGAAGTCGACTCTTGAGTATCTGAGTTTCTCCGAGTTCTTCAGAGTTCTTTGAACATGAGCAAAATATCTTTGACACGAGGCATAAGGGGCAACTTTAAAACTTTACAATTACTTGTACTCATACTACGTTAAGAGCTGTGCAAGTTCCCCGCGTTATCAATTTTCAAATTTCAAGACGTGAGATTACGTTGGAAAAAGGAATTTTTAACAATTTCTGTAATTTTACCAGCGTCAACAAAATCAACACTCTGAAGGTAGGTCCATTTATTACCTACTCTGAAAGTCACAGATTCACAAGCAGAAACTGTATTTCTACAACGCCTTGCTATAGCGTCAGTCTAAAAGTGGTAAAGTTACAAGATTGGTTGGAACTTCTGACATGCAAGTGGTATTCATCCCATAATCAAAGTAGTAAAATTGCACCAATTTTTTGTTGGTAATTTTACCATTCTAAGTGGTACCATTATTTAATTTTTTACAGTGTAGAAGAGAGTCATCGGAAAGATATTCTTAGTTGACTCCATGAACGAATTATGCCTATTCTTTGAAAAACAGCCAAACTCTGAATATGTTTATGAAAATTGTTGGAATAATTAATAATTATTGTATATTTGCAAAGTATCGTAGTAAAGAGTTATTGGAAATACATGCTCAGTGATCCCGTAAACAAACTGAGCCCATTCATTGAAAAATGTCCGCACTCTTAATTTGTTGAAATAATTAATAATTATTGGAAATTTACAAAGCATCATAGAAACAGTCATCGGAAAGATATTCTTAGTTAATTCTGCAAAAAACTGAGCCTATTCGCTGAAAAGTAGCCAAATTCTGAATTTTTTATGAAAATTGTTTAAATTGTTCGGAAAGATATTCTTAGTTAATTCTGCAAGAAACTGGACCTATTCGCTGAAAAATAGCCAAATTCTGAATTTCTTATGGAAATTGTTCACATTGTTAATAATTATTGTAAATTTACAAAGCAACATAGAAGGAGTCATCGAAAAGATATTCTTAGTTGACTCCGTAAACGAAGTGTGCCTATTCTTTGAAAAACAGCCAAACTCTGAATATGTTTATGAAAATTGTTGGAATAATTAATAATTATTGTATATTTGCAAAGTATCGTAGAAAATAGTTATTCGAATTACATTCTTTCTTGATACCCTGAATTAATTTATCCTATTCGTTAAAAAACGACCAAGCTCATAATTTCTTTATGAAAATTGTTTAAATAATTAATAATTCATGGAAATTGGCAAAGCATCATACAAAAAAGTAATCGGAATGATATTCTTAGTTTATTTTGTAAAAAATGTAGCCTATTTGTTAAAAAGTAGCCAAACTCTAAATTTTTGTATGAACATTGTTTAAATTATTATTAATTCTTGTAAATGTACAAAGCAAGATAGAAAAGAGTCATCATAAAGACTTTTCATAACATTATAGAAAAAAAGTAATCGGAAAGATATTGTTGGTTAATTCTATAAAAAAATTTTGCTCATTCGTTGAAAATAGCCAAAATCAGAATTTGTAAAAAAACATAGAAAAAGAGTCTTCGGAAAAACATACTTAGTTGACTCCGTAAACAAATTGTGCCTATTCCTTTAAAAATAGCTTAATTCTGCTTATGTTGATAAACTTGTTCAAATAATTAATAAATATTGTAAATTTCCCAAGTATCATACATAGGATAGAGATATTTGAAAAACATATTTTATTGATTCCGTAAACAAATTGAGCCTACTCCTTGGAAAATGTTCGAACTCTCAATTTTTTTATGAAAATTGTTTAAATAATAATTAATTCTTTGAAATTTGCAGAGCATTATAGAAACATATCACCGGAAAGATATTCTGATCTAATTCTGTACAAAATTGAGCCTATTCGTTGAAAAATAGCCAAACTCTAAATTTTTAAATCTAAATTGTTTAAATAATTATTAATTATTCTGAATGTGTTTATGAAAATTGTTTAAATAATTAATAATTATTGTAAATTTGCAAATTACCGTAGTAAAGAGTTATTGGAAATACATTCTTAGTGACCCCGTCAACAAACTGAGCCCATTCATTGAAAAATGTCCGGACCGAATCCATTTCAAATCAGGCAGTTTCTACACTTGAAGTTGCAGAATCTCTCGGGGACAAAATATGTTGTTTTTTAGAGGAAATTAGGCGATACGTATTTTTGCGATTTGTGAAAAACAAATTTTTCTGAAAATGTTGAAAGTCGATTTTCTCAAAAAACCCACACTTATATTTTTTGCCAATTTTTTGTTGAATTTGTACTATCATAAGGAAAGTACCTTGTGAGTTTAATGCGGGCTAAATAACTTTTGTGGGCAGGAGAATTTTTTTTCATAAAATCGAATTTTCGCATTTTTCTTGAAAACAACAATAGATACAAAAAGGCTTCCGTTTCCGGTACCGATCGCGATTGTTGGTGATTTTTTGTGGTGCTAACATTTTGGCTTTGGTGAAGGGAAAAGGGGAGTTTGAAAAGAGAAAGGGCGGTGAGTAAAGTGTTTAAGGGCTAAGGAATAACTGAGAATAAAGGGGTTGGTAGAAACGTGGTGAATGATCATATAATTGTCAAAAGTGAAAGAGAAGGATTTTGAGGTTAGGAACGATTGTGAAAGGTGGTGTGTTTTCACGCGGGGTGAGTGACAGGTGAGAGAGAGGGTTGGATGAATGAGAAAAGACAGTTGTTTAAGAGTGGTGAGTTATTGTGTGGGAGATTTTGAGTGATTTGTTAGAGTGGTGGCTTCAGATATAGATTGAACAATTTGCATGAGGGATTGAAAGCGAGGGAAAGGAAAACGTGACGTAGGAAGGAGTGCGTAGCAGAATGCCGGTCACACGAAATCCCGAGAGAGGGCAGCATGAGATGGATACAGAGAGAAGGTCGAGAACGGGCAGTGAATGTAGGCAAGAGAACGAGGCGATTGCGAATATCGAAGGTAGCGTCGGCGATAATGAGAGCAGTGATGAGGGAGAGGTGTTCATGAAGCTAGGTATGGAGGGGGGAGAGACGGTAGCAAGACAACGAGGCAGACCGACGAACCTGCAAAGACTGCAAAGAGCGCACAGCTTGAACAGTACGAACGCGAAGGGATTTTTTGATAAGTGGCGACAACCAGCGACCACGAGTAGTGAAGGGGAGAAGTCGGAAGATAACAAAAGGGTTAGAGACGAGTTAGATGAGGAAGGGGAAAATCAGAAAGCGCTCAAGAAGATCAGGCAGAAAACACCACCTGAAAGGAGGTCAGGGGGGAGTAGTCTAGAAGGCCTCGAGAAACTCATCAGAGGCCTCCGAAAGGAAACCTGCAAAGTTTTTGACAGAGCGAGGATGCATAGGGAAGAAGTCAGGGAGGAAGTAAAAAAAATGAGAAAGAAATGGGAGGAGTGGGATGCTCTGTGGAAGGCCGAGAAAGAGGAGGTATTTAGAAAACTGGATAGGATAGAGATTAAACAGATAGAGAGTGAGAGAGAAAGGAGAACTGAAATGAGTTTGCTTGAGGAGAGGGTCAGAAAACTAGAATGCGGGAGTGAAAAGAAGGAAGAGGTGGGAGTAGGAGACGTCAAGGGAGATGATAAGAAACTGCAGGAAGAAAACGAGAGAATGCGCAGACGGCTAAATCAAATAGAAATAAGACTGGAAGGAGAAGAGAAAGAGAAAAGAAAGCGAAACATAGTACTTAAAGGAATGAAAGTAGAAAGCGACTCAGGAAAGGAAGAAGTGGAGAAGCTGATAAATGATATTGGGGCTCAGGTGAGAGTGGAGGCGGTAAAGGTACTCGGGAGAAAGACTGAAGGGAAAATAGGTGTGCTCATAGTAAAAGTGGGAAGTGAGGAGAAGAAGAGAGAAATTATGGAAAGGAAAAGGATACTAAAGGGTAGGAATGAAAGAATTGACGAGGACCTCACATGGAGAGAGAGAAAGAGGAAGTGGATGATCGAACGGAGAGCATGGATAGAGAGGAGGAACGGGTGTAATGTTCGGATAGGGAAAGACAGGCTGTGGGTGAATGGGATCAAGTGGATCTGGGACGAAGAGAGAGAAGAGCTGAGAGCACAGGAATCAATATTTGGGAGGAGGGAAAACGAAGGTAATGAGAGTAGGAGAGACGGGGCGGGGTTTCCACCAGATCAGACAAACTAAGCACGGGAAGGAGGAGGGGGAAGGACAAAAAGAGAGGAGTGAGTGTAGCTTTCTGGAATGTGTCAGGGCTGAAAAACAAGAACGAGGGGTTCTGGGAGACTATTGGAAAATGGGACGTGGTAATGCTGAGTGAAACGTGGGTAGACGAAAAGGATTGGAAGGGATTGAAACGGAAGTTGCCGAAGGGGTATGTGTGGACAATGCAAGAAGCGAGGAAGAACATGAAAAGGGAAGAGCGATGGGAGGCATGGTGTCAGGGGTTAAAAAGGAGCTGATGGGAAATGAAGGAGTGGAAGTGCGAGACGAAAAGCAGGAGGGCGTGATGGTGAGAAGAATAAAGGTAGGAAAAGAGAGGGTGGCGATCGTTTGTGTGTATAGAAGGAGAGGAGAAGAGGAAGGATGGAGAATATTAAGGGAATGAATGGAGGAAAGGAATGAAGAGATGGTCTTGATAGGAGGAGACTTGGACGCGTGGACAGGAGAGTTAGGGGGGAGATATGGGATGAAGAGAGCGAAACTTCTCGAAGAAATTCCAAGCACAGGGAGATAGATCGGAAAGGTAAAACTCTTTTGAACCTATTAGGAGAGGAGGGGTGGTTTATCTGCAACGGGAACATAAGAGGAGATGAAGAAGGGGAAATGACTTTTATAGGTAAAGGGGAGACAGTGATAGATTACATTCTAGCAGAAGAAAGAAAAAGGAAGAGAATAGATAAAATGGAAGTAGGTGATTAAATAGGCTCAGAACACTTCCCGCTAATAGCGACATTGAAAGGTTCAGGATGGAGGCGGCATAGCGAAAAAAGGGAAAGAACTGGCGAAAGGAAAGTAAAAATGGGTAGATGGGGGGAGGATAAATTGAGAGAATTTAATGAAAGAATGAAGAGCGAGGAGATTAGAGGAATGGAAGGGGAAGGCGTCGACGCGCGCCTTGAAAAGCTAAAAGAACTAACAGAGAAGATAAAAGAACAGGTAAGGCCAAGGGAAGAGGAGAGCATGAAGAGTGGATGGTGGGACGCAGAATGTAAGGAGAGTAAGGATAGAATGAAGGAGAATGTAAAAAAGTGGAGAAAAGGGGAGATAGGGAAATAGGAATATAATAGGAGAAAGAGAGAACATGAAAGATTTTTAAGTGATAAAAGGCAGTTAGAGAAAAGTAGGTATATGCAAGAGGTGGAAAAATCAATCAGGGAAGGGAGGGAATGGGAGGTGATCAATAGGGAACAAGGGGGACGGAAGGGCATCAATGAGGAAATCGAGATGGATGAGTGGACCCCGTACTTTAAGCCAGGCCTGCCCAAGCTGGGGAAAACTGCTCATTTGCCAGATGGGAATTTAACACCACCACCGACCTCTACTCATTCAACTTCACGAGAGCGACCACCCCGCAAGCCTCTTGACCTGAGAAGAGGGACGTGGTGGTGGAACTCGAACATGTGGTGAATGAGCAGTTTTCCCCAGCTTGGGCAGGCCTGCTTTAAGCGACTATTGGGAGGAGTGGAAAATAAGGTGTTAGGTGCAAAGAGGAAAGTAATAGAAGGAGAAGATGATAGCAATAACGGGATAAGTATGGAGGAACTGAATAGAGCGATAGGAAGGCTGAAAAGAAACAAGGCAACAGGTGAGGACGATATTGAGAACGAGGCTTTGAGGTATGGAGGAGAAGGGGTGAGAAAGGAAATGTGGGAGGTATGTAATAAGGTATGGAAAGGAGAGGGATGGCCTAAGGAATGGAGGACAGGGTTGGTAGTGCCGATAATTAAGAAAGGAGAGCGCAAGAAGGTGGAGGAGTATAGGGGAATCACACTTATGTCGGTCGGATACAAAATATATACGGAGATTCTCAGAAAGAGATTAGAAAGGAAGGTGGAAAAGAAAGGGATTATTCCACACAATCAGACGGGCTTCAGGAAAGGGATGGGAACAGTAGACAACATCTATGTACTGAATTAGCTGGTGAATAGGAACTTAGGGAGGAAGAAAGGGAAGTTAGTGGCCTTATTTGTAGACTTTAAAGCGGCATTTGACTCGGTAAACAGAAAGGTGCTATGGCAAGTTATGAAAGAGAGGGGGGTGGATGAAGGGTTGGTCGAGAGGATAAAGGAGATATTCGAAGAGACTAAGGTAAGGGTGAGGATTGGAAAAGAAAAAGGGAAGATTTTTTGGAGTGGGAGGGGGCTCAGGCAAGGATGTCCATTAAGCCCACTACTATTCAGCCTCTTGTTGGCAGATCTTGAGGAGATACTGGAGAAGAAAGGAAAAGGAGGGACGGTTTTGGGAAATAGCAAGGTATATTCCTTAGCGTATGCAGACGATATAGTCTTATTAGCGGATGACGAGAGAGGGATGAGTCTCATAATGAGAGTGTTTGAGGAGTATGTGAGAGTTAAAGACCTAACGGTAAATGTAAAGAAGACGAAGGTGATGATTTTTAGGAAGAGAAGGACAAAGGTAGAATATGAATGGAAGATGTATGGGGAGAAAGTGGAACAGGTCGAAGAATTTAGTTACCTATGCTTCTGGTTTGAGTCGAAAGGAGGGGTTGAACTACAGGTGTGGAGAAGCATAGAATGTGCGACTAAAGTAATGGGGCAGGTGTGGGGCATAGGGAAGAGAAGGTTTAAAGATGACTGGAAGATGAGACTGGATGTTTGATGCTTTGGTGTGGTCAGTCCTAAGTTACGGAGTGGAGATCTGGGGATGGAAGGAGCACAAGAGGGTCGAAAGTATGCAGGAGAGATTCTTGAGATGGGTAATGGGAGTGAGCTGGAGCTGTCCAGGATAAACGTTGAGGGAGGAATTAAGTAAAGGTAAAATGGTTATTAGACAGATGAAGAGAGCATGGAACTTTGAGGAGAAACTAAAGAGGGGGGAGGGAAGCAGGATAGCACAAGCTTGTCTGCGGGAAGTAGTAAACAAAGAGACTAGGGGTAACACAGAAGGATCAAGGTGGGAGAAAGAGAGGCAACAGAGGAGGAGAGACTGCGATATAAGAGCAGATGTCAGAGTATGGCAAGAGTTAGAGAATGAACTGGTAATTAAGGAGGGGGAGGAAAGATGGAAGAAGATCGTGGAATCTAAATATAACAGGTGGTATAAGGTAGTGAAGGCTGAAGGAGAACCAGAATATTTAAGAAGGGTGAAAAAGGAGAGTAAATGGAACCACGTGATACGATTTAGGATGGGAGAAGGAATGAGAGAGTATAGGTACTGGATGGATGAAGAGGAAAGAGGATGTAGAGTCTGCCATTACGAGATAGAATCATGGGGACATGTTTTAGAGAGATGTACGGGGGATGAAACAGGTGGTGAGAGTATGGATGACAGGATAAGGTGGATCTTGGATGGAAGTGGACAAGGGGCAAGCTGGATGATGAGACTGGAAGAAATGAGAAAAAGTAAGGGGTATACAGTAGGGAAAGGCCAATCGCGCACTCCTATACAAGGAGAGTAAATTGAATAAAATTTTGAAATCATGGTAAAGGAAAAGGTAAGAGGAAACGGAAGCCCAGGAATCTCAATAGTCAGCAAATCTTGATAGTAATTTTGTTAAAACAAAGCGTTAGCATATAAGATAATATTAGTTGAATATTATTGTTTAGGTATTAAGTATTATTAAGGTAGTATAAGTGGTTTTTGTAACGTACTGTAAAGGTGGCGGAGGCCCTCAAACCTGTAAAAGGGAGAGAATAAATACATACATACAATAGATACAAAAAAATGTTAAGAAAATAGTTTGCACATTCAAAAAAATTCTACAGAAAGTTCTCTTACGCATTTATGATATCTTGTACCATTTCCGAGAAAAATTAAAAAATTCAATTTTCATAAACAAAAAATTGTCTTCATTTCTGGCTTATGGAAATACCCACCATTTTTGTTAAATATTAATCCAGGTATTATTTATTCATTTTTTAAACTGAGATTCAGATAAAGTTTTTATGCGTTGTTGAAAAATACCTGGATAAATGTGAAATATATTTAAATATATTGAATATAAAAACTTTTCAGTCAAAAAATTTCTTGTCTTGACATTAATTTTGTAACTTGAATTGTTTCAGCAAAAAATTTCAAAATTCGAATATATGAAAAATAATTTTCTGATGATAAAAATTGTTCAGCCCACGTAAAAATAAAATAAAGTTTTCCTCATATGAACGTATATATATTTTTAATATTTAACAAAAATGGTGGGTATTTCCATAAGCCAGGAATGAAGACGATGTTTTGTTTATGAAAATTGAATTTTTTCATTTTTCTCGGAAATGGTACAAGATATCATAAATGCGTAAGAGAACTTTCTGTAGAACTTTTTTAAATGTGCAAACTATTTTCTTAACATTTTTTTGTACCTGCTGTTGTTTTCAAGAAAAATGCGAAAATTCGATTTTATGAAAAAAAATTCTCCTGCCCACAAAAGTTATTTAGCTCGCATTAAACTCACAAGATACTTTTCTTATGATAGTACAAATTCAATAAAAAATTGACGAAAAATGTTAGAGTGGGTTTTTTGAGAAAATCGACTTTCAACATTTTCAGAAAAACGGCCGCCATTTGGTTGATTTTGAAGATTTTTTTAATTTCCTCGCGGATTTCGAAAGAAGGCGATAAACTCTATAAGAATCTGAAAAGAAATTACATAAAAAATTGGGGTTTTTTTTGAAAAACAAAGCCAAAAATTCAAATACGCATAACTCTGTAAAAAAAGTTTTTTTCACAAATCACAAAAATACGTATCGCCTAATTTCCTCTAAAAAACAACATATTTTGTCCCCGAGAGATTCTGCAACTTCAAGTGTAGAACCTGCCTGATTTGAAATGGATTCAGTCTCCGAACTCTTAATTTGTTGAAATAATTAATAATTATTGTAAATTTACAAATCATCATAGAAAAAGTCATCGGAAAGATATTCTTAGTTGATTCTGCAAAACACTGAGCCTATTCGCTGAAAAATAGCCAAATTCTGAATTTTTTATGAAAATTGTTTAAATTGGTCGGAAAGATATTCTTACACGGAGAAACTCTGGCACGAGCGGTTAGTGTTAAAATAATTTTTTTTTTCATAGCACTAGCCACAGTTGCCAACACACTGCCCGCTTGCGAATTCACACGAGCCGCTCGTGTTTATCGAAACAGCAGCGCGAGCTTGGTAAGTGTTGCGATTGACCCGGTCCGTTCTTGGGATTGGCAACAATCTCTCGTCTTCATTTTCAATAGCGCGTAGTGTCAAATAGCTCTAACGTTTAGTGACAACCGCGCTGGTCTCTCGGCTCATTCGCCGCAACTGTCATTTTTTTTTTCAAACTTCACTATATGCTGATCGAGTAGAACTAACCTGCATGCATGTCATGATTGATTATTCGTGCAGTTAAATCTTAATCAATAAACGTGTGGCTAAGATCGGTTAGCAAGTGATTTCCTGTTCTCGTTCCAATATAATCATTATAGTTTCAATTTAGAAATCCGATGTCTAAACAAAAATTTGTAGGTATAATTTTAGAAATTCTAATCATTAATTTGGGAAGTTTAAAAATAAATGAAATTATGAAGCTCTACTTCTAAAATTTTATTCACGACGTTAAAATCTTACTCGTTTCTTGAGAAACTTCTAATTTTATTTTTTTTCTCGGAAATTTTACTTTCGCAGCTTTCTATTGCAAGTGTTACTTCTCAGATTTTCTATGCTAATTTTGGTTCTTGGTAGATCTAATGAAATTGAATCAAATTTTATCAGATATGATTGATTGAATTATTTCCAAGATTAATTTTTATAATAAATTTGCCTATTTCATTGACTAAATTCTGATGAAAATTCTACTTTGAAAGTTCTGTTCAAAAATATTTTCTTCAAATTGTGCCTATTTCATTAATTAACATAATTTTGATGAAAATTCTACTTTGAAAGTTCTATGCAAAAATATTTTCTTCAAATTGTATTGCGAAAATTAAAATTATCTGAGAACACAAAAAAAGTAAATTTATTACATATTTTTCTATTAGGTAATATCACTGAACTTAATGATTTCTTTATCACTTTTTGAGCTGTAGTTTCACCATGTATGAATCGTCTAAAAAAATTACCCAAATTATCAAGCCCGCAAAGTAAATTTGATCATGACACGTTTTTCCTTCGTAATTTGAGCAATTGGTAATGCGGCGAATGAGTCGAGCGACATGCACGGTTATCACTAAACGTTAGAGTTGTTTGACAGCACGCGCTATTGAAAATTAACACGAGAGATTATTGCCAATCCCAAGAACAGGCCGGGCTGAAGGCAATACTTACAGAGTTCACGCTGGTGTTGCCATCAGCACGAGCAGCTCGTGTGAATTATCGAGCGGTCAGTGCGCTGACAACTGGGGCTCGTGCCATTCCAAAAAACTTTATTTCGACACTAACCGCTCATGCCAAAAGCATTGGCAGCTCTTGATGCGGTCGCTCCGTGTAGTTAATTCAGCAAAAAACTGAGTCTTTTCGCTGAAAAATAGCCAAATTCTGAATTTCTTATGGAAATTGTTTAAATTGTTAATAATTATTGTAAATTTACAAAGCAACATAGGAGAGAGTCATCGGAAAGATATTCTTAGTTGACTCCGTAAACGAAGTGTGCCTATTCTTTGAAAAACAGCCAAACTCTAAAGTTGTTTATGAAAATTGTTGGAATAATTAATAATTATTGTATATTTACGAAGTATCGTAGAAAAAAGTTATTGCAAATACATTATTGGTGATCCCGTAAACAAACTGAGCCCATTCATTGAAAAATGTCCGAACTCTTCATTTGTTGAAATAATTAATAATTATTGGAAATTTACAAATCATCATAGAAAAAGTCATCGGAAAGATATTCTTAGTTAATTTTGCAAAAAACTGAGCCTATTCGCTGAAAAATAGCCAAATTCTGAATTTGTTTGAAAATTGTTTAAATTGTTAATAATTATTGTAAATTTACAAAGCAACATAGAAAAGAGTCATTCGGAAAGATATTCTTAGTTGACACCGTAAACAAATTGTACCTATTCTTTGAAAAATAGCCAAACTCTGAATATGTTTATGAAAATTGTTAAAATAATTAGTAATTATTACATATTTGCAAAGTATCGATGAAAAGACGTAGTTTGAGCGCGCCTAGGGCGCGCACCTGTTGTATCTCGCGCTTCGCGCTCGATAATATATTCACCTCGCGCTACGTGCTCGGACACATTTGCCTGACGCTTTTAGCTCGGTTCTTCTCGGTTTTCGCACTTCGTGTGCTTACTATTGCGCGCTTAGCAGGCTAATGCTCTCTTAGTTAGCTTCATCGTTATGACCTGCTTTTGGTTTAATTATGTAAGTTTTACATAGAAAGAGGAACTAATTTACTTAAGGTTCTATCGACCTTAAGGAACACATTCTCATCAAGCACTCGCGCTTCGCGCTCGATATTTAGTTTAAAAATCATGTAAGCCTTGCGCCACGCTCGTTTCTGTTCATCGTTTAATGTAAACTCAAAAGTTTGAGCGCGATCACGGCGCGCGATTTGGTTGTCGCGGCTCGCAATGGCAATATGTTATGTTCTATGTTCTTCAGATAAAAACGATTAAATTTGTAGTTTCTTTAAAATGAAGAAGGGAATTCCTTCACTTCAGCGTACATTTCCGTATCTGTCTAATAAAAAATAAATCATACAATCAGAAAGATTTCTTCCAACTATCTAAAAAGGGGCGAAAAAAGTATCTAAGTTGTTTTTGGAACATATATATGATAAATTTTTTAATGATTATTGAAAAATGGACATTTGCAAAACTGGGGGGGGGTCAAATTTTACACAAATCTAATACCTTCTCTGGATGAGAATGTAAAAATAGAATAAATTGTTCGAATTTTCAAGTACCATGACCATTAATTATTATTATACCATTAAGCCATTTCCCTTTCGGGGTAGGCGTGATTCGCTCGGTTGGAAAATAGTAATGTGGGGAAGGAGATATACATTTTTTAGATTGATTTAGAATTTGCGTGTTATTTATTTAAATAACACGTTCGTCCCGCAACATTGCTCCGACCCAGGTGGCTGATCAACCTCTCTAGTGATCACCCCAAGTAAAGAGCCTCCAAAAATTATTATGTGTGCGGTCCCCCACTTGGGCCTATTAGTATCTAAGGTCTTTTGTGTCAGGCGTCATACACTCTACTCACATTCTTTTTATGAACTATTTGTTGCCACACTTTTCTGTCCTGGCATATTTCTCTACCTTCCTTCACGTCCATGCATTTTTTCATGCAAGCTCTCGTGTTTCTATGGCTTCTTATGTATCTTCGAATTAATGTCTCATTCACAGATTCTCACCATTCTTTTGGTGGTCTACCCTGGGCATTCTGCCATTTACTTCACCTTCATTCACTTGTTTGGTTAGTCGTTCATCTTTCATTCTTTGAAGATGTCCGAACCACCTTAACTGATTTCTTTCCAAAATGTCAACTAGTGTCTCTCCTGTATCACATTCTGGGAGGATTGTCTCGTTTCGGACTTTTGGAGACTAGAAGGTAATGGTCAGTATTACATTCAGAGCCCCTCATGACTCTTGTATCTTTGACCAGTTCTCTCAGTCTTTCATCTACATTAACGAAAAAATTATACTGTGGCTATTTTCTTCACGCCAGGTATAAATGTGGATCATTCTATGTATAAACCAAGTATTTGTAATAAATAGTTTCTTTTCTAAGCATAAGCTAACTAACTTTTCCCCGTTATAGTTTTTTCTTGTTGGATCCCCAGAATTTTTTAGCACCCTTTCTGTATAACGGTGGGGGGGAGGGGGGGGGAAGCAAGGAGCGGAAACCAGTAGACTCACAATTGGTTGACCTTTTATGCTGAGAAGTTCACCGGCCCTCAGCAGCGTTGTATTAGATAGAAGTTCCCATGTTTCGATCCGCTAATTCCCGGCCAACCTCTAAACGAAGAGCCAATAACTCATTTTTTTTTTACGCACAAATTTTGTTCCATCGTCATTTGTCATATCTTGCATAGTTTGGCCGTAAAATTGAATTTTTGGATTTTAAATTATTTTTTGTGCAATAAAAATGTGAATTTTCGATTTTTCGATAAAATTCAAAAAGTCGTTATGATAATCTTGTAGGGCGTTGAAAAAGAAACACTTTTCTTGTCTTGACTAACGAACTCGACCTTTAGTTTAGGAGACTAAAAGAGTATACCAAAGGACAATCGAATCGATCAATTCTTTCGAAAGTTATCGTGCGAACAAACTAAAAATCTACAGACAGACAGACAGACTAACAGACCGACACATTCGTAAAAACCTGTTTTTTGGGTTCAGGGGGTCTCAAAATGTGGACATTTGACAAAAACCGGGGGGGTCAAATTTTACACAAATCTAATACCTTCTCTAGATGAGAATGTAAAAATACCAATTTTCAAATATCATGAGCAATATTGATGATTATTTTATTGTTTTAATCGTTAGAAATAATATTGAGAACATTAGAACAATGAAATATTGTGAAAAAACACACACGAGATGAAAAAGAAATGAAATAGGCAAAGTTTTGATGAGAATGTGCCCACTTATCGGGCTGATTTTTTCACTGCTAATTTTTTTAACCTTTTTTACGGATAAAGCAAAAACTACACATCCTATCAAAAAGTGACTTATAACAAATTTTTAGAACTTTTTTGAGTGCACAATTTTAGTCTAGTCATCATTTGTCGTATCTTGCATAGTTTGGCCGTAAAATTGAATGTTTTTATTTTAAATTATGTTTTGTGCAATAAAAATGTGAATTTTCGATTTTTCGATAAAATTCAAAAAGTCGTTATGATAGTCTTGTAGGGCGTTGAAAAAGAAACACTTTTCTTGTCTTGACTTTTTTTCGTATCGTGCGTTGTTTGGCTGAAAAAGTTAATTTTCATTTCTTTTTTTGGATTTTGAAAATGCCGTAACTCTGAAAATTTTGATTTTATCGAAAAATGTCATTGGAATAAATTGTGTGAATTTCCGAGTACTATGAACAGACGCACATATATAATTTTCGAGAGTTTTAGAAGGTTTCTCGTTTCTTTAAAAAAGTTTTTTAAAGTAATAAAATAACTACCGGTGTAGAAAAAAGAGAAAAAATTTGAAGAAAAAAAAACAAGTGACAATATGCAATTCAGGAATTGCGTGAACATTTTTTGATAAGTGAATAATTTTTTTCATACTTTTTATAAGGTGATCAGATCAAGATTAAAATTTTTAATTCATTTGGAAAATTAATACAATTTGAGACACAATTGTACATTGTAAGACAAGTATGAATAAATAACGATGTTGCCTTTCCTCCCATGTAACTATTTAGTGTATTGCAAATCGAGGGACGAGAGACGACAATTTTTATAACGCATCTACCGTAATTTTGATTTGATATATCTGTGGAACAAGTCAAGAGTAGCATATTTGCCCTAAAGGTTCGAAACTCTACTTTTAACGCGTTCCATCAAGCATCAAAAGTCTAACTTCCGACCACTGAGTTATGAAAACAATGTTTCTATTATAATATTCAGAAATTAAAAATCTTTTACATTTATACTATCGCCGTTATTGATTAAGATAGTTTACCTTTTTTAATTTTTCAAACGCCAATTGGTGAGTTCTTGGTTTTGTCTGAATTTTCACTGTTTTGTAACTGTTTTGTTCGGACATTGAACAAAAACTATTATTTTCATTTATTCTTTTCTTTGAATTCCTGTAAAAAACAAGAGAAATTGGGAGGTTCCTTTTCAAACCCTTTAGAATTTTATTTGTGGAATAATTAGAAAAAAAAGTTTGTTTATCATTATCAATGTTGCCAAGTAGTAAACAGTTTGCAAATCTAATATGTTAGTACTAAGTTAATTATCACTTAGTACAATTTGCGAAACGTTTTTGTTTTTTGGCTGGTTTAACAAATTACCTAATTTGTTGAATTGTAATTTTAATATTGTTGCCGGTCATGCAACGTTTTGCAAATTGAAGGGTAGAAATGCAAAAGTAGTCAAGAGCCAAATTTTCGAAATCGGGTTTATTAGCTCAAAAAATCAGATAAATTCTATTACACATGCCTGCCAAAGGATTTTTTTGGGGCTTCATTTTTCAAAATTTGTGTTCTTGTGTTCACAGTCCGAGAAGCTTTTCTAACCACAAAGTAAAAAATCAAATTTCATTTTTCTCGACACTGGCTAACTATTTTTAATTACTATTGGGTCCCTTCCGTTCAGCACTGAATAGCCTCATTCCTCATTTTTTGGAAATATGCCAAATTATTACTGCTATCGTCATTATCTTGAAGTTGAAATGTCAGGTTTACACCATTTCGAAGTCATAATTGGATTTTAAAATTTCGCGAAACTGCATGCTTTTTTTCAAACAAACTTTTTGGAAATCAATTCGTCCATTCAATAGCTAGAATTCAAATTTTTAGTTTTTTCTCAAACTGCAAATGGACTCCACAATTAATGTTGAAAGATTTTAAAAGTCGATACGGACCCAAAATCTAACCTCGAAACGTGACCTTTTTCATTCAATTTCTCGAAACCGGATAGCTTTTTGTGACCAAACTTTTTTTAGTTCGATAGAGCATGCAAGTATCTCGAAAGTACTTCCTTATTTTTTTCTTAAATGGCCCCGCTGAATTTACAACATGTTTTTAGTCTCTCCTGAAAAAATTGAAAAATGGCGCTTGCCTCCTTTTGCATTTCTACCCTTCAATTTAATATTTTTTAGATTTCGACATTTCTAACATTTGCTACCAAAAAACGCAAGATTTGCATAGGGGAAACCTCCCTACAGTGGATAGTGCAACCTGCAGTGGATAATCATTAATTAAAAATACTAGTGTATGTAAAATAATTTATTTAAATGATTGAATAGTTAAGACACTGTACGTTTCAATAAATGAAAATAATTAATAATTATTTTTCTTTTATTTGTTCTCCTAATTAATGATTATCCACTGTAGGTTGCATTATCCACTGTAGGGAGGTTTCCCCTACAGTTTTTCAAATAATATAATAGTCTCTTCTCTATGGAAAGAAGCAGAAACAACATTATGCAAAACCTTCGGCATTTTCGCTACGGAGTGATAAACAAAATTATAATTTGTTTATAATTAATAATGTTGCCAAGTTGTAAACACTTTGCAAATGTAATATGACGTTGGTAATAAGTTCTTTATCACTCAGTACAATTTGGAAACTGTTCGTAATTTTTGGCTAATTTACAAAAGTAACTAATTTGTTTAATTGCAATTTTAATATTATTGCCGGCCGAGCAACGTTTTGCAAATTTGATAATTTTCAGATCTCGACATTTCTAACATTTGCTAACCAAAAACGCAACCATAGCAATTTTCGCTGCAATTTTAGGAGCCGAATTGCAACAAAATTTAACAATAATTTAAAAAGCGATAATTTGTGTTATGTATTTAGTTTTGCTAATCATATAATAGCTTCTTCTCAATGGAAAAAAGCAGAAACAACATTTTGCAAATCCTTCGGTATTTTCTCTGGGGAGTGATTAACAAAATAATAATTTGTTTATGATTAATAATGTTGCCGTATCACGAACGTTTTGCAAATTTCATACAGGATAGTGACTGAGTTTATAATTACTCACTCAAGTTTGCAAAATGTTTTGAATTTTCGTGGAGCGATTGGGGGCAAATTTTACAAATTAATTTTTTTAAACAAAGTGCCGACCCGATCACGTTTTGCAAAATTTTATTTCATGTTCAACATATAAAAAAAACTATACAATTTTTTTTAAGACCTTCGGAGTCTTTGTTAATTGACTCGATTTTTATGTCTAATTCCACTGGCCTAAAACGCAAACAAAAATTATTCGCATAAGAATTGGACTTCTGACAAATAGAATTTTGAGTTGGAAATAATAATTAGACAAATATTATATCAATGACCCCGAAGCATTGTTTTTCAATCTAGAACAGGGAATTTAATCCGCAAGTGCAGCCTGACCCAGGATGAAGTGGCCATTTCCAGGACATACCAGGTTTTTTTTCGACGGAAACTGAGAGACAGGTGTTACCATGTGTCTCTATTCGGTCTGTTTGATTATGTCAGACTATTTTATGGTTCAGGTAAAACCTTTTATATTAATCTGCAAAATTTTTTTTTTTAATTTAATCTAATTCTTTTAAAACATAAGTAATTTAATTTTTAATTATTATTTAGGTTTAAAACTTTTGAAAAAGGTACGCAATTGTTACCGAAACGTCAAGAAATGAGGAGGATTTGATTAAAAATAAACATCTGAGTCAAAAAATGCTTTTTGCCTCAATTTATTTGTAATTTATGTGGACCGTAAGACTTAAACAAATTCTCCAAATTTTCAAATTCATTTGAATTTTTTGTTCAAAACGCTGCCATTTTTTTAATTTTCAATATTTTCAAAAGATCCTAGTTTATGGTACGGGTAAAGTCATCTGGTTTAACGTGAAATTTTTTTTTTTTTAGAGATACTGGCATTCTAAAGACCTCTACAACTGCAGCCGATTTACAACTTCATTTTTGGATGACTCGACATCGGAGTATATAACTCGGCTTGCAGTCGATATTTTGTCATGAAATTTTGTGTATTAACTTGCCAATAGTATCTGAATATATCCTCAAAATTGTAAAATATTTGACCCAATGGTTTTTTTTATCACTGAAGTTAGGCAGTGTTGGGCACGGTTAGTACTTGAATGGATGACCGTTCGGGAATAACGTGTGCTGCTGGCCCGTCGTGGTTGTGGTGAGCCCACACTAGTAGTACTAGTAACAAATAATCCACCTAGAAACACTACCCGAATCGGGTAGTGTCACGCCTACCCCGAAAGGGTTAGTACGGCTTAATGGTATAAAAAAAAATCAAAATCGTACAATTCATTAGGAAAACTCCTATGACGTACGTGTCTAAACGTACCGAAAAATGCGGCTATTTGTACCGAAATTTAGTAAAAAATTGCCCCTTTTTCAGCTCCCTCTATTAATACAGAAAAAATCGGGCTATTCGTACCGGAATTTCGGTACACGTAGCCACAGCCACACTTTTAACTTTTTTCATAAAGATATTTTTTCATTAATATTTTTTATATTTGTGGATATATACGTTCAGAGAATTAAACTAAAACACAAATATGGCAGTCCAGAGCGATGTGTTTTGGTCAAGAGGTCATTGAACCAAGATGACAATTTTCGAACTATACCTTTTTGGGGACAATTTCCTCTATAGTGCGATTCCTGGACACGAATCTGATTACGCTGACCTCTGTGGGTCTATCTGTACATGAGTCTGTGCCCTGACCCATGACGGCCTTGACTTTATGGAATATCAACGAAACGCTTCTCAAAATCACATAACCTCCAGACCTATTCGAAATAAGCTCGATAGCTCTAAAAGATAAGCTTCACAACAATAAGTCACATGCACTTTAATGACAATCGACACTTCAGGAAGAAGTTGCAAAGCCTAACGCGTTCCTGGTCGCGACAAAAAGTTTTTTCTTTTACATTATCGGCATGTCAATAAAAACAAATGCTTCAAATGTCAGATAAAGAGTTCACCACCCAAATACATAGAAGTTCATTTGCGATTGCGCCACGGAGTAGAGTAATAGCAGGGCCGTGACTAGAGTTCGAAGGGCGGTAACTTACGTCAGGAACGACGAGAACATTATCGGTAAGTTACCGGTAAGTTCTCGAGCGATTTATTTTTCGAGAATTTAGGAGAATTTAAATTTCTCACAAAAATAAGTTAAATTCGGACACACCTGTATTGATTTTTAGTAACTTAGGGAATATTTGTCAAATTATTAACGATTGGTAGCATTGAGTGGTAAGAAAAAAGGAATGAATGAAAATATCAGAGACATCAGCCGTAGAGGGAAGATAGGTATAGAGGCGACAATGCAATGGGCAGCTTGAAGCACGCTAAGGGGAGCGAGACGGCAGGGGAAGGCTTAG
>CAKNXH010058882.1:201606-215302 GCA_932178445.1 Andricus quercusramuli
TTGAGCTAATTTAAATTATGCGCGAAAAATCAACGTAAATTAAAATTTCTTTCAAAATTGATATAAAATGATGAATTACACATTCATTAACCCTTAAAATAATAAATGGAAGAATTTAAATAAATAAATTAAAAAAAAGGGGTTAATTAAAATTTCGAAGATAGTAAGCCATAGATTAAAAGACTGAAAGAATCAAAGGGTGAAGGACTGTACGTGCCGATATACCAAATACGCAGTTTGAACCAATCCATCGTGCGATAACGTTCTCGAGAAAGATTTTTACCCAAGTGCGCAATTAAATTCGAAAAGAAGAATGAACCTATTAAAAATCGGCGATATGTTACCCGGACCGGTCAATCAAATTTTGTGCCAGAAAATCGTTTGCGAAATGAGTGAGCTGCAGAAATTTCAAGAAATCTATATAAGAACGAGTGCAGTGAATCATTTCCCTGGCCTACAGAAAATTCAAGGTCAGGACAACTGCGCAATAACGATCCCCGGAGACAACCTGCATGTAGATGGGATGATCTACGCAAATCTATTGAATTATTGGCAGTGGCACTGCACTTACTGCCAACTTATAATGAGATCTCCCTGGGTTTATCCAGCGGAGATTCATCTAACGGTGCCACGAGAGCTAGCAGTGCCCAGGAATTGCCCCGTTTATCGGTAAGACATTTTCCATTTAATCTTCCTAAAAGAAAAAAAAAGAGGAGAAAATTTTAATAATTTAAATAAATAAAATAAATTTGAAAAAAAAACTTAATTAATAATAACTATAATAAATATATCGACAAAGTCTTGAACCGCTGGGTATTTGGCCTGATTTCAGGGGCAATACCTTCAGAGTGATGTCGATCCCTGAGTGCGACCACTGCAACCAGGCGGTGGATGTGATGGGGTGGGTCCTCCAGCAAGGACATCCCCTCCGCCATATCTACTACCACGATAGAGACGACGGCCTCGATTTCTCCGTAGTAGAGCCGATGGCCGAAGAGGGATTTTCAGCTAGGGTACTCCTCAGCGTCGAAGCGGTCAACCAGGGAGTCCATGGTGGGACCTACATTCCGACACCATTTCCAATTGATCTGAGCCCCCCCGGACTCTTTATGAGAGACCTCTCGGGAATCTTCCCGCCTCCGGAAGGTTACCCTGGAGTATCTGTCCCCGTGTTAGGAGGCTATTACGGGGCGGATGGCATCGCAAACTGGCTTCGTGCCGCTGGATATTAATTTATGATTAATATTCCTGAGAACAGACGAACGCTACATACATGTTTACGTGAAATATATATATATATATATATATATGTATGTATTTTTTTACAAAATTAGCATTATAGGTATGAGGTACGTATATAAACACAAATATTAAGGGAGAGTGCATGTGTGCACAGGTATATATATTGTAAGAGTGAATTATGCATCTATATGTGTATATGAGTATTGAAAATAATCTTTCTGCAATAAGAAAATATGAAAAAGTTTGAATGTAACTATAAATAAAATGTGAAATAAAGTTAAAAAAAAATATATATATATATAAATAAAATTAAAAAAAAGGGAGAGATTGAGAAACAAAAATTTGTTTGTTAACATTTATTTCGTCTTTATTAAATTAAGGTTAGGTTTTCTTTTAACCGATAAAATTTATAGTTAAAAAAAGGGGAAATTGATAAATAAAACTACAAAACCAAAATAGTAAAATAAATTGAGGTTAGATTATCTTTCTGAATAACAAATGTGTAGATATGTTCACATGTATATGCATAAAGAATGGTGTGTGTATATGCATAAAGCTTTTGTTATTGCATCTTAATGTGGAATTGATTTTGGAAATGATTGTAGATCTGTATAGTTAACGATTGAGATTAATTAAAAAGGAAAAGGAAATGAATAAGCTGGGTTCAATGCCATTAATCAAAACTAAAATTTTTATTCAACATTCCAACATAGGGTGACCATAATTGATTTTCGAAAAGTAGGACAAAAAGCTTTGAAAAATGAGGACAAAGTAGGACAAAACTTTATTTAAAAAAGAGGACAAAGTAGGACAGAAAAGTTTGAAATAGTAAATAACAATGAATAATAAATAATAATAAATACAGGTATAAAATTCATATTGCCAAAGATTTCACGAAAATTTCAATGATTTTCCAAAGATTTCACAAATATTAGCAAATATTTTAAAAATGTATTTCAAATATTTCGCAAAGATTTCCAAAATTTCGTACAAATTTCAGGTAGATTTCAAAGATTCCACAAAGATTTTAATAATTTCCAAAAGATTTCGCAATAATTTTGAAGGTTTCGCAAAGATTTCCGATGGTTTTAAAAGATTTCAATAATTTCCCAAAGATTTCATAAAGACTTCAAATATTTAGCACAGATTTCGGATAGACTTATAAGATTTCACTAATCCTTCAATGATTTTTCAAAGATTGCACAAATTTCTCAAATATTACTAAATATTTCGAAAGTATTAAAAATATTTCGCAAAGATTTCCATAGATTTCAAAAAGATTTGAATGAGTTCCCAGAGATTTTAAAAATTTCACAAATATTTCGCAAAGATTTCGGATAGATTTAAAAGATTTTACAAATACTTCAATGATTTCCCAAAGATTTTATTTCAGTAATTTCCCAAATATTATCAAATATTTCGCAATGATTTCTGATAGATTTCCAAGAGTGCACAAAGATTTCAATGATTTTCCATAGATTTGGAAAATCTCACAAATATTTCGCAAAGATTTTGGACATATTTAAAAGATTTAAATTATTTCACAGAAATTTCAACTAGATTTCAAAGAGGACATAAGGATTTCAATGATTTCCAGAGAGTTCACAAAGATTTCAATAATTTCACAAATATTATCAGATATTTCAAAAATATTTTAAATATTTTGCAAAGATTTCCAAAGATTTCAGAAACATTTTACAAAGATTTTAATGATTTCCCAAAGATTTCAATTATTTCACAAAGATTTCAAATGGATATCAAAGATTGCACAAAGATTTCGATGATTTACCAAAGATTTCATACAGATTTTAAAGATTTTGGATAGATTTAAAAGATTTCACAAAGACTTCAATGATTTCCTAAAGATTTCAAAGATTTCTCATATATTTCGCAAAGATTTCGGATCGATTTAAAAGATTTAAATTATTTCATAAAAATTTCACATAGATTTCAAAGAGTGCACAAAGATTTTAATAATTTCACAAAGGTTTCGAAAATGTCACAAATATTACCAAATATTTCCAAATGTTTCAGCAAGATTACAATGATCTCAAAGATTTTAAATATTTCGCAAAGATTTCGGATTGGCTAAAAATATTTCACAACTTCTTCAATTATCTAACAAAAATTTCAGGTAGATTAAACAAAATTCAAACGATCCGATAAATTTAGGGCGCTTTCACACGACCGCAGATCAGCAGATTGCATGCAGAAAGTTCACATGAGTGAAAGAGACAGGCTGTTCTCCATCTCTTTTATTCTTGTGGACTTTCTGCATGCAAATTGCTGATCTGCAATGTGTGAAAGCGCCCTTAATCATTCGATTTCAGAGGGGTCAAAATCAATACTTTGTCCCTCCCTGGTCGATTTCTCAGGAGGGCATTGCCCCATGTACCCCCTAGGGATCAGCCGCCTCTGAATCACACTTAACCTATCAATAATTTTGATAAACTATATAAAAGAAAAAAACAATTTAATCTACAAAGTTAGATGAACATAATGTTATTATCCAATTATTTTATTTTAAAGTTTTTCTAAATTGTTTAAAACAAATTTTTATCATAGAAAAATTTATTTTCATTACGAAGACACCGACATTTCGCGTGCCGGTCAAGTCGCGGGTTCAAGCCTGTTACCTATTAGCTGTTAGCTGTCATAATACAAACAAACGCGGCACAACTCGCGACAACCCAACCGACCGACCAATCACACATAGGGAATTCGAAATCCGGTCAACATTAGTTTACTACATCGACATATAGTACTAGATCGCTAGCTACGGCCATCGGAAGTGCAACAAGGAATAGAAAGAGAGAGGAAATCGAGAAAGTTCACCTGTCCTTTGCTAAGGATGGCGATTGGTGGATTGATCCTTTCTATGAAAGCAGATGGAAGATGAGTGGAAGCAAACATCATCCTTAGAAAAAGACAGGTCAACTTTCTCGATTTTCCCTCTCTTTCTGTTCCCTATTCCACTTCTGACGGCCGTAGCTAGCTGTCCAGTACTATATGTCGATCGTTAGATGGCATTAAATGTTAAAATTTTGTACAAAAAAAAAAGATCCAAATGATGATTAGAAAATAAAAATTTATAATTTAAAAAATCCGGACAAAACTCGGACAAAGTAAAAAATCCTGTAGGACAACTCACACAAGCCCTAAAATGAGGACATGTCCGGGGAAATCCGGACGGATGGTCACCCTATTCCAACACCAAGTATAAAAATGTATCCTCACCTAACCGTTAGGTTTAAAAGAATTAGTGAGGAGATAATATTGTATGAAAAGTCATGAACATCCATGTCCTTGAAATAATTTGTTTCGTATTATTATTGAAACCATTATAATAAAACGTGTCAGTTCGAACAATAGAGATAGAAACTGGAAAGACCACGAGACACGAGAAGAAACTTTCTGGGCATCTAAACTTCGATTGTGTTGTAAATTATCAAATGACCCTTTCATGATTACTTTTGAAGGCGGTGTCAAAAACAATTAGGTTTTCTTTTAAATAATTTTTCTTTATTTTTGAATACATGTGTGTGTGTGTGTGTGTGTGTGTGTGCATATATATTGAATACTTCAAAATAAAAACATAAGAAGATCTAAGATAACAAAATAATATTTATCGTGTGATAATACAAATTTTAGAGGTTATAAATTTGTAAGAAATATTTGTTCTTAAAGATAAATGGTAGTATAATAATGAACTTTTTTTTTGAATTTCGAGAAAATGAATAATTATGAATAATGCTAAAAGCTGTTTTCATTAAGTAAACACCTTTTAAAATAAGGGGGAAGGTGTGACGGAATGCAATTTTTCGTTCTTGCGTAACTCTATGTTTCATGGCGAAGAACCTGACGACAACTATGCTGAAACGTTAGGAATCTGTATTACCATAAAATATCCAGAAATTTAGCGGAAGATTCAAATTCAAATCTTAGATTCTTAAGAAAAAGGGATTATTTTGAATTCGAAAATTCTAGAGCGAAAGCGAGTCACTCATTAGGAATTTTAGGACGAAATTTAACGATTGCTTAGATATGTCGTGAGAACGCAAGAAAACAGACCAAAAAAGGGGAAGCCATAAAATCCATTGAGGTTGATAGCCGAATAATGTCACCCAACACGTGTTCAGCAGGGTTAACTTGGTATTTTTGTGTAGGCGCCCTTAGGCAGTTAAAATTTATGGAACATTCCTAGACTCACTTCCACGTGCCTGCGAGTCGTAAAAAGAAGACAAATAAGGGTTTCTTGAGTAGGAACGAGTCTATATAAAGGGGTAACACTCAGCAAAACCGTTCAGATTTTCTCGAGCTTCCATCGGTTTCGGTCACTATACGAATTTGTTTCGGGACTTTCGGGATTTACAAAAAGAAAATTGAACACATATTTTAAAATTAAAAGAGACCATTTTTGTGAGAGTGCGTGACCTAATTTGCATTGAATTGAGCAAACAATTAAAAAGATCAAAACTTTATTTCTCAGTGTTTACATTTGTGAATAGAACCTTTTCATCCCAATTTTCAGGCTAACGTTTCAACGTTTCAAGCAGCAAAGAACAATAATTTGTTTAATTCTAAAATACTTTAGAATATCAACATTCGAATTTGGCGGCGTTCACCCAAATTCAACAACTCTACAGCAGAGGGCCAGGACAGGCCCAGGACGTAACAAGAACAAGACGTAATTTACATCATGTAGAAAACTGATGACGTAAAATACCAGGTAAATTACCGTAGAAAACCAAGTAAATTACCACGAGTATTTTACTTACCCATCACTGGACATCAGAGAAACGACCGTTTCAAAAGTATTTCATCATATATTTCATGTTTGAACACGTAGCATTTGGCAGCATACTGTGGAGGCAATACAAAAAGTGAAATATGCCAAAGGAAAAAAGTGTTTTTTTTTTTGGAATTTCTTCCAAAAGGGCGTTCATAAGGATGATTTAGTTACAATAAGTGCAACTATATATTGCAGTGAACTTTGCGTGAGGAATGCTACATGCCAAAGAACCCAGGAAAAAAGAAACGATTGAACTGGAGCGCCTTGAAATGTGTATCTTAAAATTCCAGATTGAGAAAGTTGAATTTCAATTGTTTTTTTGACTCCTTGAATTGGTCAGCTATTAAATTTGCAAAGCCACATTCGGAAATGTACTCGTTCTATCGTTTTAAGACGTTCTGAATAGGAGAACATAACCTCAAAAAACTAACTTAAGTTCAATTGGTGATTTACGATTCACAGAAGAAACGCGTGAATCGTTTCAAGTTCTCAATGAAATGGAGTTTGAAGGATGTCAAAGTGAATGGTAAAGTGCAGATTGGTTAGGAATTTAAATGAATTTTGATTTTAAAGATTCAACAATGTCCTTCATAAGAAACCTATTTTATAAATATTTAAATAAAATATTAAAATAAAATATATTTAAATAATTTAATATAAATATTTAAATTGCAATAAAATTTACATACATATGTTAGTGAAATGCAAGTTTATGTAAATAGTGAATTTTTCAATAAATTATAATAAATTAAATAACTCTCTGAGAATAAAATATTTGTGATTAAAACAAAGTATAAATATATGTATACTGTAGTTTACATCTGTGCAAATTTTTCAATTAAAAAATTAATAAATGTCGATCTACTCCAATTTCACCCCATGGAACAGTATGAAATAAATGCAAAATTACTATGTCTGACGATGGAAATTATTCGATCAACGTTAAATTAAATTTAACACTTTTTCTGGGAAAATTGCAGTATCTAGCATAATTTCACACATGGGTAGTATTGTTATACGTCTTGGCATCCTGAAAAATTACAAACGGGACATAAATCGACAATCCATCGACAAACTGACAGAAAGAGATGGCGCGTTGGACTTTATTATAAAATTACGTCTCAGAGCCTCTGATATGGCTCTCCCTGGCGGACCGAGCGAACGGAGCGGATACGCTACAGCGTATCCTTATAGTATCCACATCGTGTCCTCTCCGTATCATGCAAGAAAAACTCATTAAAAAAGAAAGATTAACATTTCACTTGTTCAAATTCGGATTCTACGTGAAATTTTGAGTTAAAGGGTCACAGAGTAATCGCAATAGTTTTTCTTGCAACATTACAAACTTTTAATAAATATAATACTCATCGATGACGTGCGCTGAAGGTGACTTCAAACGCATCGTCATTCAGTAGCAGTTCATAGGCTTTATCCGTCGACGATGCGTTTGAAGTCGCCTTCAGTCCACGTTATCGATAAGTATTATATTTTTTTAAAGTTTTTAATGTTGCAAGAAAAACTATTTCGATTACTCCGTGACCTTTTAACGCAAAATTTAACGTAGAATCCGAATTTCAATAAGTGAAATGTTCATCTTCCTTTTTTAATCAGTTTTTCTTGCTTGTTCGTTCGGTCCGCCAGGGCTAATAGTGATTTGTTCTATGTGAATAAAAAAAATGTCTTTTTTATTCAAAACGGTACCTAATAGAAATGTGATATGCGCTTTATTCATTCTGCTAGAGTGTTTAAAAATGTATAACCTCACGAACATAACCTCAACATTGAAATGTGGTCCTGGAAATTTACGTCCGACATTTTTTTACAAAAGTGTGCAAACTTACATCGTCGCACGCAGATCGAATAATTTCCATCGTGGTACGTTGTAAAATTACACCAACTTTTTGTTACAGTGTAGGTAAATAAACGAAATACAGACGTTTTGTCTTCAAATTCTAATAAAATAATTTTAGGAGACATTTTTAAAAGGTATTATTACGATGAGCCGTCGTTTTTCAATCGATAACGAAATATTTTTGGTAAATCGTAAAATAACCACTTCTCCGATTCATTGGCACTTCTAACCTATCGTCAGCAATCTGCCATTCCAGTTTAAGATACACATTTCATACAAAATATGCTAGGTGAAGATACCAACTTCATTTTACTAAAAAATGTAATTGTTGAAAAATTTATAATACAAAATTCATAGCAGAACTTAACTCAAATACTCTCTAACTTCTAATATTCAAGTCGCAACAGGTTCAAAATTATTTTTCTTTTGATCTTTTAATTCTCTGATGTTAAAGAAAATATTCGATGCCTTTTTTTCTTCAGGACTGACTTATGAACATAAAAACTGTATTCAAGGAAATATATATGTCATTACCTTTGACATAGGTCTTGAAGTAAATTTCATTTCGCATGAAATGAGATCATTCTATTTTTCGACAAGTCCGAACTGGTTAATAGTTACATTGAGTAGCGGTCCTTTCCAGTGAAAACCGCGAGATCGTTTGTTTATGCACATACGCATTTAGTAAAAGCCAAATCATAGCTTACAGGTTCAAACTTGTAGAGAAGCAGGTTTTGACTTAAAGGAAGTAACTTATGCTATCATTGATTACATTTAGGACAACCCCTTTTAATTTTTCATGATGGCTGTTACATTTTCATGATGGCTGTTGCATTTTCAAGATGGCCGACTCTTTATTTCATCCCTACCACAGGAATTTTACCTTCTGGGAAGGCAAGAAGTGACTTGAAAAAGTAAAACACTTCACTTCTTCTTCGCTAGCATTTGCCTGAGCGTGTTTTTTGAAAGAATTATTGTAATTTCCGACTTCGCATTTCTTTGCGTCGAGAGGATCCTCTACTAAAATTAATTAAACCGAATTGTAATATTTTCAGGCAACTAGCACCGCGTGCGCCGCGTTCGCGATCGAAAATCAATTTTTCTTTGCTAATGATTATTATTATTTATAATAATAATCATTAGTACGACCTAGCCTTCGACCGAAAAACAAAAGTGTCAACTTGAGGATTAACTTTTTGTAAAATCGTGCAACTGAATGCAGTGAGTGAAAGAAACTGGTAGGGTTTTTACTTTGAAACAAAATTGAATAAAAACTTATATTTTTCCCCAAGAATCGACTATTGGATTATTTAAAAATCCCAATTCCCTTGGTTCATGATTTCTTAAAATCACTCAAAAATGGAGGATCCCGCTGAATTTCAAATCGATCTACCAGAAGCGACCAATCATCGTGCTCATCTGGAGAGTCAACGAAAGCAACAATTTCAACGCCATCTCTGGTCGTAACAGTCTCGCTTAGAGTTTTTAAATTCTCGGCAATTTAAAACAGGGTAATATTACCGATAACATGCCAGTATGTTAGCAGAGCTTCGAGAACTTATGAGAATATTCAATTATAATGCTTTTTTGATATTTTAAACAGTAATTAGATAATGTTCATGATGTTATGGTTGATTTTTGATCATTTGAGTAGATACCCTGGGCCATAGCGCGGCCTGTGATTGGTCGAGAGGCGTGGCCTAAACTGAGTGGTGAGGGTACGAAAGGGGGTGTGTCCTATCCTGAATAGCCGAGGAGTGTGGCCTAATTACAAAATGGCGCCCATCAGGGGGCGTAGCCTAATTACGAAATGGCGCTAGTTAGGGGTGTGGTCTAATTACAAAATGGCGCTAATTAGGGGTGTGGCCTAATTACAAAATGGCGGTTATACTAATTAATCGAATTAATTTTTCTGAGTTGGAAAAGGGGAGGGGTCACACATGTTTCCATCGAGTGGATGATTCTCACCTGCAAAAAGGGAGAAGGCCCCACCCCCTCCCATCGAATGAATGTGTCGAAGTTTGAAAATGGGAGGGAGCCCCATCCCCTCCCTGTGCGAACCTGTGAAGATTCATGAATGGACATGTTGCGGAAAGGGGAGGGGGCCCCACCCCCTCCCTGTTAGTCCAAGAGCAAAGGAAGATTTGGAAAAGGGGAGAATTAATTATCCTTATTTTCTATCTATCTAGGTTGGAAAAGGAATTTTGAACAAAGCTATAATTACTTAAAGGTATGTATAATATTTAATTCACTAATTAGAATATAAAATCATCCTAAATTATTTTTAAGTGAAAGGTAGTAAATATACACATTTTTAAATTATAATTCCATGTCTGTTTTTATTGAATATCCAGCAAAATACATTTAATTATGTACGTGTAGAAAAAATAAGTTCAACCTCGCCAACAATGTATGGAATTAAGATGGTTGTCAGTTCCATGAAAACGATTTCAAAATACAATTCGACGAATTCTTTCTCAAGTTTTGTTTGTACCTGACTTTTGAAGTATGTAGATTTAAACTTAATTATCTGACGAATTAACTCCTCATTCGGTGAGTTTATATTTTCAGAGACTAAATACTTGACAATCGTTTCAACTAAAAAATCTTTACATCCTTCTACGTTTTTCAATAATCGCTGAATTCTTCTGAACCTTTCATCGACACACACAATAACATTCTTCAGTCCTTCGAAACTTGACTTCTGTAAAACTACTTCCGGTGTATATTGCTTCTTCTTGGTCTCCATTTCAACCTGCTGGGTTTCATTGTTGGGCTCGTCGTTGCATTCCTTGCCGTCCCTCAGAAGTATTGCTTTGTTGCCGTGAGCGGTCGTAAACACGAGCGTGTATTTGCCCAATTTAATGGTTTTCAGGTATAAAGGTGAATTCCCGAAACAGAAGTACGACTCTATTATATCCAAGTGTTGTTGGCGATTTGTGCAAGTTGCCGGATCGAAGGTAATTCCGCTACCTGAACTGTTCATAATTTTAATGACCGATTGAAATTTTCCATCCGATTGAACCTCTAGTCCAATTAAAATAGTCCTCGAAAATGAATGATTAAGTCTGTAAACAGTTGGCAGAATCATTTGTTGTGTAGTTCTCTTCGTGAAATTTGTAGACATCGTGACCAATCGTTTAAGAGCAGCCTTAGTGAGTATTTGTTTAAGAGGTGTTGATTTGGATTTGATCCTTTTTATTTTTGATGTTTCGGAAGCAGTTTTATCAGTCTGCGTATCAGACGAAACTTCAGTAGTTTGAGTGGCCATGGACTTTGAAAAATCAAAGACCTGCGACGATTCCACCTCTACTGAATCGATGTTAACTTGCGACATAGTGGCTCGTTCAGATACAAAAACTCAACTGATTCAAAGAGGTTCCTCACATGGTTTTATATATGTGAAATATTTGAGGAGTGGGGATAGCATTCTTTGTTGAGTGGGCGATCCATATGTGGCGAGCGTGGGAATAACCGTTATGTGACACATGTAAAGAAAGAATATAATGCCGTATTTCCTAGAATGTACACAATAGACCAGGTGTTTCATAGAAATCATGCAAGAAACCTACATGACATATAAATTCCACAAAAGAATGTGTGATTTATGTAAAATTCACAAAAGAATCCATATGTCATGTAATTTACACAAAATAACACCTGCATATCGTGAATCACACAGAGAAAATATGTATATAGTGTGAATTGGACGAAAGAACACATATAAACCGTAAATTACACAAAATAATCTATATGTCGTGTGATTTACACAATAGACCACATGCATGTCATAAATCAAGATAAAAGAATTTATTTTTCTAGGAATTCAACAAAAAAATATCTGTTTCTTGTAACAATTGCAAGAAAATGTGCATTTCCCAAAAAGTATACAAAAGTTTGTGAGTTTGAAAACCATAAATCAGTTATGTGTCGTACAGTGTGCAAAGAAGTTAAGTAAGAAAAGCACATGCATTCATAAACTAACCAATTGTAATGGAAAGTTATAAATTACGTAGATGGTTACCGAAAACATGAGTGAACAATTGTAAAAAAGATTTCCAAAAAACACAGTGGCAGTCTGAAGATGAAATAACCGGATACGAATTTTTTTTCGTTGGAAATGGGGAATGATCACTGAAATCTAATGTATGATATTTTATGAAACAAGTGACAATACATCGATTTCAAAATCGTCGTAGGGTTACTTGTGGAAAGCAAGATGAAGAAAACAGATGTTTAACCGAATTCTTTTCTAAGTTTTCTATTGTGAAAAGCGGAAGCACCTGCAGTGAATATTTATCTACACACCAAAATGTAGACTTGAGCAGACTATATTTTATAGTCGTACCAGTTAACGAGTCGAATTTGGTGGAGACCTTAAATTGGACCTGGTAGCATTGAAAACTTCAGACTATTCTGTAGCCTAAAAACCCTGTAAAAACAGAACTACTGTTTTTCTGAAAATCAGAAACACATAAAAAAATGTCCATGGAAAGCATTACCACCTCGTAAAGGGTGCCAGTGAATGAATTTCAAAGAGTCGGCAGGTAACCGTTACTCAGAGATACTGTAGTAAAGTCAGGTACTGGTGACTCATTGTCCCACGAATTTAAAGCTCTGTAGACGGTGCCTGAGATGCAAGGGACAAGTTTCTAAAATTATGGGGGCGATGCAATCCAAACTATGCATGTGGAGGGGTAAATATCGACTGTTTCCAAATAGCAACCCTCCAGTCTTCTCGCCTCAGTGTCTTTTTACACGTCATGAACGCCAGACTTTTTTTCGTGTTTGCGAAATCTTTACCAGTGAAAATGGGTTTTGCAGAAGATTTGATCCATGCGCTTATCGAAATTAGTGGTTGTTTAACGGACGGCAAGTGCATTTTCCACTTACGAAATATTTTTAATATGTGTAATGCGGATGAGATATTCCGTATATATCGTATGCTAACCTCGGGTAGTGCTTTGAGGTTAGCATATAACATATATATGCTGCGAAGTGGTCATTTGTCGGACCTCATCTTACAAAATTCGAGTGAGTGGTTTTCACTTCATTTAGTGCAAGGGTGCGTGTAATGTGAGTTTATGATGATGAAGATATTGAGGAGAATGATGAACAGGAGGAGGAGGAGGCGGATGAGGAGGAAGCAGCAGAAATAACATTCGAGGAGGATGATTGCGACTGCGATGAGGAGGATGAGAATGAGGAGGAAAATAATGGAGGATGTAGAGCACTCTCAGAACGTGCAGTTCACGAAAGCGTCTGGGATGACGTTCCATCCATTTATTGTGGAGATTAGTCCAACTTTCCAAACAAAAGTATCTGTAAGCTTTTTCTTACACAACTCTAATTTATTGTAAATTGAAAAAAAAAAACTTATTTTCTTCCAATATTCAAAATTAGCAGCTTATATTATTTCTTTTTGAAATCATTGACAAATTTTGGAACTTTTTGAAACATTTAAGAAATTTTGCAATAATGAATAATCTTAATGGAATCATTGACATATTTTGAAATTTTTTTAATTTTTTCCTATCTTGAAAAATGCTTGTGAAATCTTTTAAATATTAAAAGGAAAAAACTTTATCGGGACCTTTGAAACCTATGAAATATTTGAAAATATTCCAAAACATCGAAATCTTTTCAAATCCTAAAAATATTTGTGAAATCTTTAAAATCTTTATAAAATCATTGAAATGTTTTTAAATCTGTAATTTTTCTAAATCTTGAAAAAATTTTAAGATATTATAAAATCTATAAAACCTTTGAAATATTTATTTTTTTCAATGTTGAAAATTATTTGCCTGAAT
>CAKNXH010058885.1:0-10154 GCA_932178445.1 Andricus quercusramuli
GTTGACGCACACAATATTGACAAAAGATACGAACAAATTAATCTCTTGTATGAATCTGTCTTCGAACGATGTAATTAATGCTTGAAAATATTTGTACTAGAAAGCTTAAAATCCCGAATTAAAAGGTTAAATACTCGAAGATTGTTACTCAATCAGCTATTAGGAAAAAATCGGTATAGAAGAGGAGCTTTTAATTTTGTTGGAAGCATCTCCACGACACTTTTCGAAACACTATCCGAAGGTGATTTAGATTATATCAACCATGAACTTGACCAACTATATCCCCAAAACAAAATGTTAAAAATGTCACTTCCAAATTAGACTCAAGTAATCAGGACTATTTTAAATTCAGCCGCGCACGACGCAGAGTCCTTGTTTTTAAAAAATAAAAACATTATAATAAATTTAAATTTAGAATTTAAAATTTAAAGATTTTTCGGGTTTCAATCGTGTGCGAAACTATGAATGTTGCCGACGTTTCGTGAACATTGCAGTTCACATCTTCAGGGCTGACCTGAAACTGAGGTTTCAGGTTATGTTGTTCTTATATATGTATTCTATACGATGCCTGTGATTGGCCAGAGTGCCCCATGGTGGGGACTGCTTGAACTTGATTGGCCAATTAAGTCTTTTTTTAAAAACCCGGGAGGACGGAAAGCCAAATCGGATTGGTATTATATCCATTGTCTCTATTGATGTTATTAGGGTGTTTCAAGATTTCGATTGCTTCTCTATGTTTTCTTGGGAATTTATTAGACGTTTTAGCGATGACGGTTGTTTTGTCAAATAAGATACTATGTCCTGTTTCGATATGATGCTCAGCTACTGCTGATTGTGTGAAATGTTTTAGCCTAACTTTACTCTCATGTTCTTTTACACGTTGACTTACCGCCCTCCCGGTTTCTCCAATATAGACTTTACCACAAGAACAAGGGATTTGATATACTCCCGGATCACTGAAAGGTTCCTTTTTATCTTTAGGGTTGTTTAAAAGTTGTCCTATTTTTGCAGGTGGTTTAAATATAGTTTGGATGTTGTGTTTGTTGAGAATTTTTCCTATTTGTTCCGTGATACCTTGAATGTACGGTAGGGTGGTGGTTGTTTTCCTCTCTCTTTCTTTATTAGGTTGTGTTGACTTGTTTTCTTGAGTGTATTTTCTTATTGCTTTATTAATTTGTTTGTTTGTGTAATCGTTTTGTATTAGGATTTGTTTAACATTTTGTAATTCCTTTTGTAAGTTATCTTTATCTGTTATGGAGACAGCTCTGTATACAAGGGAATTGATGACCGATTGCTTTTGAGATGGGTGGTGGTGGGAGGAGGCATGCAGGTATCTGTTTGTATGCGTGGGTTTTCTGTAAACTTCATGTCCTAATGTGTTATCAGATCTTTTATAAACTAGTACGTCCAAGAAAGGTAATTTTCCGTTTTGTTCAATTTCCATAGTGAACTTGATATTAGGGTGTATTTGATTGATGAAATCGAAAAATTTGTTTAGTTCGTCTAGTCCGTGTCTCCAGATGACAAAAGTGTCGTCAACGTAACGGCACCAGAATTCCGGTTTAAGCTTGGATTTGTTAAAGATTTTAGTTTCTAAATTTTCCATAAAAATGTTAGCTATTACAGGTGAGATTGAAGATCCCATTGCTGCTCCTGAGGTTTGTTCGTAGAATTGGTTATTGAAAGAGAAATAGGTATTAGTAAGACAGTGTTCTATTAAAGGTGTGAGATTGGAGGGGAAGTTTGCAAAGGATTTAATAATATCGATTGTATCAGAGATTGGTACTTTTGTAAAGAGAGATACTACGTCGAAACTTACTAGGATGTCTTGGGGTTGAATGTGAATCTGTTGTATTTTTCTGATGAAGTCAAAAGAGTTTTGGATGTGTGTGATAGAGTTTCCTGTGAAAGGCTTAAGTTTTTTGGCGAGAAAGCGTGCTAGGTTGTAAGTTGGAGAGTTTATTGCGCTGACGATCGGCCTGAGTGGGATGTTGTTTTTGTGAATTTTTGGGAGTCCGTAAAGTTTTGGAGAGATAGGATTAGTAGGGTTTAATTTAGATATTGTATCGTCGTCAAGATTTGAGTCTTTTAGGAGGCTTTTTGTTTTTCTGGTTATTGTTTTTGTGGGGTCTTTTTTAAGCTTTTTATATGTATCGTCAGTAAGAAGGTCCATGATTTTGTTGTTATAGTCTTCTTTATTCATTATTACTGTTGTGTTGCCTTTGTCTGCGGGTAATATTATGATGTCTTTAATCTGATTGAGTTCTTTAATAGCTGTTTTTTCTTGTTTTGTTAAGTTTGAGGAAGGGAGTTGGGCTTCGCGTAAAATGTTGGCTGTCCTACGTCGTATGTCATTTGCTTTTTCGGGTGGAAGGGTGTATATTGTGGATTCCAAATTGCTGATGATTTCTTCTTTTGGGATATAATACCAATCCGATTTGGCTTTCCGTCCTCCCGGGTTTTTTTAAAAAAGACTTAATTGGCCAATCAAGTTCAAGCAGTCCCCACCATGGGGCACTCTGGCCAATCACAGGCATCGTATAGAATACATATATAAGAACAACATAACCTGAAACCTCAGTTTCAGGTCAGCCCTGAAGATGTGAACTGCAATGTTCACGAAACGTCGGCAACATTCATAGTTTCGCACACGATTGAAACCCGAAAAATCTTTAAATTTTAAATTCTAAATTTAAATTTATTATAATGAATCATCGTGAAAGTATCAAATCTATTAAATAAAAACATTGTAGATAGTTATAACAAGTTAGCCAATAAGACTAATGAAAATATCGAAAACATAGTAATAACTAATCAGATCACAATCATGACAGGTGTTATATCAGAATTAAGTGAAGACATCATTATAATTGATGCAATAAATGACGGTAAACACGGAATCATACATCCTTAAATTCTACCGCCGAGTACAATTATAGAGGGATTTAAACAATTCGAAGAGGAATACAATGAAAAGCATAGCATTCAGTTAGTAGAGGAAAATTAACAATATTTGTTTGACGTTGCCGAAATAACTGTTTTATTGATTAATAATAAATTTGTCCACTCAATTCAAATGACGATTCAAAACAAATAAATCTATAAAATAAATCGCTTCATTCCAATACCACTACGAAAGGGGGATTATTTTATCACCATAATCCCAAACGAAAATTATGTATTGATCAACGACCAAAAAACTCTTTACATCCCTACGTCAGAAAGTGATCTTTAGTTACTGTTAATTACTAGGCATTACCAAAATTTTTAAAAGAAAGTACCTTAGCTATCTTCTAACAGAAACTAAATCCTGTGAAACACAATTGATGAAAAACAGCGTTGAAATTATAAACAACAAAATGTATCAGATAAATGTAATTATTATTGATCAAACTATATTTCACGTTTTACAAAACGAGCAGTGTGTTATTATGATTCCAAACAAGGAGAAGATCGTACAAATTTACTGTGAAAATTCAAATTATGAAAAGACAATAACAAGAGTAACTTTGATTAAAGCTCTAGATAACTGTATTCTACATACTGAATACAATATTGTAAGATTAAGCAAAACAAAAGTGAAAACGCAGAATTTTTCATATCGAAAAAATGTTACAATTCCATTCTCGGAATATGATCTAAATCTTGTAAGAAATGAATTCCTACCCTTAAATAGACAATTAAATGACCAGGAATTGAAATTAGCCGGAAAATCTTTGGATGAGATAGAAACTGTTTCGAACAAAGTACAGAGTATTAGGAGATCTCATTCTTGGAAAGAAAAGGCAACGGACATTTTTTCTTATCCAGGCTACACTTCCTTAATCCTTATTTCAGTATTTGTGCTTTATAAATGCGGATTTAGCGAATTAATTCGGAAACGTCTTCCTAACCTCTGCATTAATTTTTCTTGTACCACCAATAAGATAAACAACGAAATAATACCACAGGTTGTCACCTATGTACCAGCGAGCGAGCCTACTATCGATTTAGAGAGTAAGTTAGATAATAAACCTATTAAGTTTAGGAGGAAGTAATCTATGCAAGTACAAAGAATTTCGGGAGAAATTCACTCTAACAGGAGAGGTGTAAGGCTAGAATTAATAAGTGAAAATATTCTTGCTTTATAAACGCACTCTTCCAAAATAGAGTAGTTTCCTAGGCTAAGAATAGATAGATATCAACCCCTCTCTTTAAACTGATAAGGGTAATAGACTGTATTCTTTCTTCGTGGGACCAACAAAGAATCTGCGTCATGATTATTCTAATTAAAGTGACTTTATTCAGACCATCACGCATCCTCATGCAAGTATAACCCTGAATCCTGAAAAGTGGAAAGTATTCAAAAGTTACTTCAAGCTCACTTCACTGTTCTTTGATGGCCAAGAGAAGCAGCAATGCATCGACTGTGGAAATTTCCGTATACACATGACTACATATTTTGGAGATTATATAGTGGCTTTGGAACAGACTTAAGAAACTCAAAAATATTATCCGTTTGTACTACAACAAACAACGTTTGCTGTTCTTCGGGAAGTCAGTCTTTGTATCGGCCGATATCTTCTGGAACAGAGTCTTATGCCGTTTCAACGTACAAAGGATGTCATCATTGAAACCATCGCTGAAGGTGTTTGACGCAATTTGAAATCACCTTGTGTGAAAAGTGTAAAATCTTATATACAAAAAAATTATGCAAGTTTGAAAAATAAAATAAATAAGTGTGAAGAAGTGATAGAGAAATTACCAGAACTCAGATGTGTGAATGGTACTTTTATATATTGAAGTTTCTATGTATTTTATTAGTAAGAGAATCTGAATTGAAAAATATATCATTTAAACTGAATTCGTCTTTTTCATTCACTAGATTAAGGTTAGGTAGATGTGGAAGTGAAAAGACATATATGTTTGAGAATAATCAAACTTCATTCAGAAAAAACCTTAATATTAATATAAAGATACTTACAAACTAGTCTTATCTATCAAACTATCGCGAGAGTCGGAAAAACCTAGCCTAGATCATATACAGCTCTGTATAGTTGATCAAGACGGAAATTTGGTTAATTTTCGTGGAGAAGTTATAAAAATTAGACTAAACATCAAGTATCTCTAATAATGGGTATCGTTTTTAACAAGAAGATTGGCTTTGGTTATAACAAACCAGCACAATGCCACTAGCTAATCAGTCAATAAAGAGCAGTCAAAGGGTTAGCACCTCAAAGCGCCCTCTTCCTAAAAAAGGAGTCTAAGTTACCAGACAATAAATTTGTATTGAAAGAATTGGCTATATTAGCATTCTATGATGATACAGGTATAAAGCCATATTATTTTCTTTTTTAACAACCCTGCAAGTGGAAAAACATTCCACTAAAATATAAGTCTATAAACATTTGGATAGAGTGCAATCATCATGGAATACCTTGGAATTCTGATTGCTGTTGCAAATCAGATCTTTTAATTCTTTTACAAACCATTTAGTACAGTCCTTTTCACGATAAACTTTTGGTTCTCAAGTTGAATCTTCGAAGCTGCACTTTGTATAATACGCGATACTTGTTGGGATATGCTTTTGATACGCCGCTTGATCTATTTGTGAATTTGTAACCGGCTCTAGCAAACATTCAATATCAGCGTACACTACAAATGGTACATTTTCCTTGTATCTATAATTTTTAAATTTTAATATGTTCTCACCCTCCTTTTTTGGGAGTATGACTACAATTATTTAAATTTTCACGATCAGCTCTGTGGTTTATTCGAGATTTTTCAAATTTAAAGTGGCACAAGCACCTATCACAGACACATGCGCGATGATTGTTTTTCGAAAATTGAGATCTTATGAGTTAAGATAGATTCTTAACCCATGCGAAATGATACACTGGATTACTTTCGCTGTCATCAAAATCAGTATTTTCAAGCATTAACAAGTGAATTGTACGGCATCTTGATGTCTCATTACTTATATATAGGAGGACAATCTCATCTGTTTTCCTATTTTCTTCGCGTTCTATACCGTGAACATTTATACGCAATTCATTTATTTCTTAGAATTTTTTGATATTCTCAAAAGTCATGGGAAAACTGATTACATCACGTTCAAGAGAGTATCAGAATGTGGAAAGAAACTAGTGCGATTAAAATACTTTTCAGCAGGGCAATGGGCGACCATTACCGACCAGAGAAAACAGTACTCATCACTGTTCTCAACATTTACAACAGCTTTCTTGTCTCTAATAAATCTAGGCAATCTCACAAAAGTTGATGAGCCTACTGAAAAAGGTGTATACCTATTTATATTTACATTTAAATTTATTATTTCTTCTAATTTTCATTCGGATTTTGTTTGCTGAAAATCGTCTACTTTAGCTAAAAGTTGCTCTCTGACTTTACTCTCAAACCATTAATCAATTTCTGTTGATTCTGAAATTAGTTCATTTTTAGTATTGAAGAATTTAATCGCTTCAATTTCCCAACCCTTTCCTATAGTACCTAATTTTGCAGCAAGAATAACATTTGTTTTTAAGCCCCCACTGAAAGTTTCCAAAGCATGTTTTAATTTGTAAGTAATCATTGTTTTCGAATCTTCGAAAAAACTATCTAAATTTTTATGTATTAAATTTTTGATCAAACTTGTCCTCACTCGACTCTTAAATGCAGACTCCAGATCTTGCCATCTGATCCTTGTCTCCTTTCCTATCCTAGCCCTCATTGAAATCAGTTCCGCTCTTCTGCAGTTTCTTAAATATCCTGTTTTTCGATGTTAGTAGGCCAATGGTTCATTGCACTTTATTGTTTTTTTTACCCAGAGATAAATGCTGCTTCCCCTGTGACAAAATTTTATTTGGCGTGCAAATATCTTGGGTACATTGATGTGTCCAGTATGCAATCTATGAAGTTGTTGCATTTTCATGCGAAATTTCATATGCATCGTTATAAATCCGGAAAATCTTCTTACAGTCATTTACATTTACATTTTCGAATATTATTATCAAAATGCTCACTGAACAATATCTGCGTCAAGCACGTCAATACACAACACTAGATAAGTATGTTGGAAATTACAAGTCTGTTATCACTGCAGTTTAAATTGTTTGCATGGAGGTTTATCTGCGACTGAAGAGCTCAAGAGGAAATAGCTCCTTTTATAGACGCTTACCCCCTCTACCAAATTTCTGGAGACTTTTGCGTAATGTTGCCAGATATTGAATCATATGTTGCAACAAAGTTCTAGAAGATTATACATTATAATCGACACGTTTGGAATATAATTTTTTGCAATGCAAACTGTAATGCGTCATTGAAAATAACCTTGAAGTTGTTTACGAAAAAATATTGCGCAGTATAATTTGATGACGTCATTAAGAATATTCTAGAAACTAAACATTGCAGCTGTAGAATATCGGTAAGGTAGGTTCTTATAGTCTCTGATAGTAATATATGTACCTCCTTATTTCAAAGTTCTAAAACGATTCAGCGTAGTAGAAAACAAATTTTGGCCGCTGAATTTAATTAGTGAGCTAGAAAGCAATCAATTATCCTATATTTCTATAAAACTATATTATGCAGTAGCCTTAGTGGATGATTGGAAATTTCAAAATATTTTATTATAATAATTTTATACATTTATTTTTTATTTTGAATCTTTAACGTGTAATAGGCAAAACTGTCCTTTCTAAATAAGAGATGAGAAGCGAGAATATATCTGAGAATAAAAAAGGTATGTGACCTCATATCTAGTGTTACTGTATGCCTTGAGAAGCGCTAGGTAGTGCACCCTCAATATGTATATAAATTACAGAACGTCTGTCAAGAAGCCTCGAATAAAATGCACGCTCTCTTATCTCTCGAGTCTGGAAATTGTTTGAAGTATCTTGTCACATATACCTCGTTGAGAGGTTGACGAGTCTAGCATATGGCAAAAGAATGATTTTCAAACTTTGTCGTTTGACTAAGAAAGCGAACTTTTTGCAAGCAGTAAGAACGAAGTGATCTCTAGAGAACGGAAACATAGGATAATGAAACACATGCAGCTTGAGACTGTTGATGCATGAATGCTTCTGAATTCAAAACGTCTAAACAAGTGTGGACGTTATCTCTCGAGTCCTCGCTCACTACTCAGTACCAGAAAGAAGCGATAAGAATCCCTGACTATATGGTATAAGGATAAGGATATCCGCGATAAGGAATACTTTATTATTTCTTTAGATATATTTCTTGCCTATATTATTCAACTATTTTTCAATTTTAATTTTAATTGTATCTTCATCTTTATCTTTAAATTCTAGAAGATTCTACATTTTAATCGACACGTTTGGGATATAATTTTTTTTGCAACGCAAAATGTAATGCGTCATTGAAAATAACCTTGAACTTGTTTACCAAAATGCTTTCAAAAATTGCGCAGCATAATTTTATGACGTCTTCAAGAATGTTATCTAATAGTAATATATCTACCTCTTTGAGTTATAGAAGTTTCTAGACTGCAGAAGAATGTTTCCCACGAATTATTTACGCACTAAATAAAATACAGGAATTTGTTGTTGAATATCTTATCTATAAGGAAGCAATAAATCAAATTTACATAGACATCTGTACACCTGCACCTTTTTGCGCATTAAATAAATAAAGGCAGGCATTCTTATTATATATTTATCTATAAGGAAGCCATAAATCATCCTTCTTTTTTTCTCAGAAGTATATGTCGCAGTAGAAATTGCCAGGACAAAGCAAAATATAACCTTGAAAGTACTTAAGCGACATGCTTGCGATAAGAAGTAACCTTGAAGCTGTTTATAAGAATTCGACTATCACAATTACGCAATATTATTTCATGGCGTCAGCTGTACAATTTTCAGTTAAAAAGGGTAATTTTTAACAATAAAAAACAATTTTTCAACAAAATAACTAAATTTGCAACGAAAGAGATGAATCTTTAAAAAAAATACAAAGTGGTTCATCTTTCAACCAAGTAGTTGAATTTTCAATTTTACAATATCAATATTCATCCTTGTAGACGTGCTTTGTATTATTCTAAACCCCGACTCGTTTTAAGCACCTTAAATGTGACCGCCACTTGGGTAATAAGGAAACGCTCCGAACTGGAAAATCGCAGGTGACTTTGGCGAAGCAGACCTATACAGAAAATCGTCCGACTGCAACTGAGTTCTATTCAGACTTGGCTCCGACGTAGATCTTGTAATCTTAGGAAGACCCCGAAGAAGAGCTTCCAGGATTGCCAAGATCTGCCTAAATAGCGGTCGCTCATCTCTGGAGAACTTTATGCAATCTTCCGTTAGTCTGCGGAGAGCTTTCGGCGTATCTGACCTTATGTTATTCACATCCGGTCGCAGGTATCCTCTTCCGACCATGAAGAGGATCTGATCCTTATTATTAACATGTGAGTATGGCAGTTGACCCGCCAAAAGTTCAAACAAAACTACACCAAAGCCATAGACGTCTGATTGGAAACTGTAAGGATTTTCCTCCTGCATCCTGATGACTTCGGGAGCCATCCAAAGGATCGACCCAGTTGGTTGATGGAATTGGAAGGACCCTGACCACCTCGTCTTGGCCGTTGCGAGGCCGAAGTCCCCAATCTTCACGGTGAGGTCATCATGCAAAAAAATGTTGTTGCTCTTCAAGTCCCTATGTATTATATTTTTGGCGTGCAAGTAGTCCATTCCTTGTGCAGTCTGTCTGCCAATTTCGATCAGGGTTAGTAGCTGAAATCTTGACTCGAAAACGTGCAGATGCTTGTACAAAGATGAACCCTCGCACCACTGAGTGACGATAGCCAGCTGGGGTCTGCTGACACATCCCATGAAGAGAAGTATGTTGACGTGTCGAGTCTTTCTTAACACTGCTACTTCATTCTTAAATGCTTGTAGCTGTGCCTCTGTGGGTATCTTCACATTCAATGTCTTTACTGCGACTGGCCCATGCCAATGAGCTTTGTAGACCGTCCCAAAGGATCCTGAACCGATTCGGGGTCCAACGAGAATTTCATCCGCTGGAATTTCCCAATCTTCGATAGACTCCCGAGGTGCGAGAAGGTTTTTCGTAGATTCTTCAGTCAAACTCGCCCTGGGGCGCTTCGGCCTCAGGGTGCTGGTAGGACTACTCTGAATAGACTGTTGATTGATTGGATCACCTCTAGA
>CAKNXH010058886.1:0-12462 GCA_932178445.1 Andricus quercusramuli
TCAATCTGATTGTGAGTGATACAATCTGGTGATGTCCAGGTGGCCTTATGTATATTTTTATGCTTGAAATATGTGCTTTTGACAACGAGGTTCTTCGAAGCTGCAAGGTTTATTACTCTAGTTCCATTATCATTGCTGAAGAAATGCAAACTTCCTGATCCTATTGTAGGCCTATACATTGGTTCTTTTCCAATGTTCGCGTTGAAATCTCCCAACACTATTTTTGCGTCAGACGTTGAGAACATGTCAAAAACCTGCTCGATTGTTTCGTAAAAAAAAGATCTTCAGTGTCTTCGTCTTTGTCCTCGGTGGGGCAGTGCACATTGATTAATACCTGTTTGCTGAAATTACCCTTTAGTATAATGTATGATAACCGATCGTTAATGAATTGCATGCCAACAACCGCTTGCGAAATTCGTTAATTAATAAGAAAACCGGTCCCCAGTATGAACTCCTTAGCTTCCCCATAGTGAAAAGTATAGTTATCTTAGGAAATTGACGTTGAATCACCCGGCCAGCAGGTTTCTTGAAGTACTATTAAGTCAGTTTTGTATTAATTTGCTATCCCAATGAGTTCGCTAAATCCGCCAGTATTTAGACTACGCGCGTTTAGGGTTCCCACCCTGAGATCTTTAAGTGCAGTTTTTTGTTTTTGGAAGTTAGCAATGGTAGTTTCAAGATAATCCGCACGTTAGGATCCTATTCCGATCGTAGGTGAGTCCACTGTCCCAGAAGTGATAACCCCCATACCTCGTTAGGTATGGGGCAGCGCGCCTACCGGCATCAATACCCCTTTGGCCCTATACAAGCGAATCATTCCACACATCCCTTGCGGGCAGTGTCATCGCTGCGGTGTCCAACGGGCAGCAGGATTTTTCCCTTACAAGATTTTTAGTTTTGTTTTGTGTAGTGTTTCTAGGTGAATACACGCTGCACCTCGGATTACCAGGACCCACCCAATGTGTATGAACGTGAATGGGTGGGTCCTCCCAAGCCCTGGTCGTCATGTACCTATTTTCTACCAGTGCTAGGCCAATATCTTTGGCTGGGCTCACCACACCCACGACTGGTTCCTATCGGCTGTCCGCGACTGCTTATTCTTGTATTCGCAGCTAACCTGAGGGGCTGTTCAGCCTAACGGGCAGTTCCTCTATCCGCAACCCGAGGACGCGCTGCGTAGTGGTTAACGGAACCCGCCGAGCAGTCTCATGAATGATATTGGAGAAAAAATAAACTTGAAACCTGTTGAAAGTGTTACTTCTCAACATAAAGTTAAACCGCAAATCCGCCTCTATTCCACTAAGAAGAAGAAGAAGAAAAGTTATCGCGAAACCACTATTCTAAAACCTTCAGTGAACAAAGTTAATGCTATCATATCTGGGCTTGATAATGACAATAGTGAGAGTAATAACATACATAGTACGTTCGACCATCCTCATCAATGATGTGAACGGCTCATCTTAAAGAGGCGCCGGGCATTGGGAATTGTTAGGAAGTGGTGCCATCTACGATATCGTCCGGTGGGAGCGAAACACAAAAGGATGTGAATTATTGCGAATCCAAGTTAGCGGAATCACGGGATGCCTCAAAATCGGTGAAACGTAGGGATTTCCTGTTCCATAAGGTGGTCCTGGAAATAATCCTTGGTTCTCAGGAGGGTCGTTTGGCGTCGTTGACGCAGCGGGGAATGTACCAATATTGTACAGACCTCGGAACCAGGTACAGTTTTGCGTCAGGACGCGCAACCAATTCAGGTATTGGTCCCTTAACGGAATCGAATACACTACAGTGCGACATGTGATCCAAAATTCGAATAATAATAAATAAAAGAACAAAAATCTGGGTTGAAATGTCGCTACAGCTTTCTTTAATTGCCTCACATAAGTTGGTTCTTCGACCATATTTATTTTAAACCTGTCGAAGAATGTAATGAATTCTCTATTAACCGACTCCCAGACCTGCTCTGATCATAATCCTAAACCACTGTTATTCAAGAATGTAATGGCTTGCTTTAAATTTTCCAGAATAATATAGATTTTGACATTTTGAGAAAAACGGAGTTCGCTTAGATTTTTATCAAAATCACTACAATCCACTTTTTTTGCAGGAAAGGAAGTATTAACGATTTTTTTCATTGCTTTGAATGAGGCAATATAAGGCTGTAATCGGAATGGCCCCCTCATGATCCTGTAATTTATCCGCTTCTTCAAGAAGTTTCCGAAAATGATTGCCTCCAAAAAGGTCTCCTTGAGAGCGTTTATAAGATATATCTAATTCATTCAGCCAGAACAAAGTCTTTTTCTTTCTGGTACTATCGATTTCAACTATAGCATCCCAAAAGAGATGATTGCCAAAACTTTGTAAGAGATGTAGTTTAGAAGGAACACACTTCTGAAGCACGTACATGTCATCATCTTAATCGTTATCTTCTTCAATAAAAAGAGGATGACGAACTGTGCTATGACATTTTTCAGTTTTTTTGTCGTTGTCCATACTTTTGAATTAAAAATAATCCTCTTTTAAGTGTTTGTATCTCTTTGAATCTAGATTTTCTTCATCACTATTAGGATGATCATCATCAATCATTTTATGAAAACTCTTCCATTCACGTAATATAATTGAACAACGAAAGCAAGGGTAAGTTGCTGCCTCTGTCTGCTGTCCATTAAAAAGTAGATAAAGTTGTAAGTCTGAAAGGAATTTGAAAGGTTTCGCTGATTGAACGGAGGTTTGGAAATTTTCATAAGTCTCTTTAATCAGAAGAAATATGAATAATAAAATCAATTTGTAGATAATAGTGAGTATGCGTTCATTTGCAATACTTCCACCAGTGCAGTAATATGAACCGTTCTTACTTTTGTATACATCTAAATCATTTTCTTCTTTTTCGTATTCTCAGGTTGAAAGTGAGATGGAAATTTTGAAGAAATCGTGGCCTCCATCTGCCATTAGTTTTATTTTTGTTTCTTCTATATGCTCAAAGTTCCATACACGACTTGGCTTTCTTTAATACCTTCCTTGTCTGCTTCAAATTCATAGAGACCTTCTTCACAGAAAAAACTAAGTGTAAACTATATCCAGAATTCGGGGTAAAGATTACCTAGAACAAAAATTACCCCATGTGGGTAAACTTTACCCGCACATCTAGGGTATTATTCTGCATTTACCTACGTTCGGAAGTAATTCTCAATGTTTACCTTGAAGGCCTTATTAATGTCATGTTAAAATTTTGACAGTTCTAACAATTCGGCAATACAGCCTTTATGAAGCCGCACTTATCCGATTTGCCTGTTACACCAACTATCAGCTAACTTCACTTCAGCGATTCAAAGCTAGTGGCTTTCTAATTTCCCAGACGGTGGTGACAACTTTAATGAGAACAAAAGACAGTTTCTGCCCATCGAGAGTAATATTTGTGTTTTACCAATTCAAAGAGGTAAAAATACGAAATTACCTACAACACTATTTACCCAAAGTTTTTTCTGAGTTCATGAATGTTTTCCATCATGTTTGATTTTTCATACATGTGGTGATTATAATTTGTAGAAACTGAATTTGTCCCAGCAGAACTACGAAAGAAGTTGACCAATTTTTTCCATATAATTTGTAGATGATGCAGTTATAGCTTGGAAGTTATCTGAGCTTGGAGCAAAAGCACCCGCGATATTCAGAAACTCATTTTCTGTTCTGTTCTGGTTTTTTTTCAGGGGATTGTTCCACTATATTGAACACATCATAACGTGTATTAGAGAAAGAACGACCTTTGCAAGAATTTGAAATGCCTTTGCCTATTTCTTGAAAACGGCTGGTAGAGATTTCAATAAAAGTTCGCGCTTTGATTGCATTTTCTTCACTTTGAGAGAGTGACGCATTTTTCACAGTACCATCAAGGCCATTATTTATATTAATTTTGGTCGAGAACTTTCGATCAGGTGTTCTCCTTCTGCCGAGCCTCCAAGCCGTGCCAGGTTAAGGTCTCCTTCTGCGGAGCCTTCTGTTCATGCTAGGTCCAGGTCTTTTCCTACAAGACCTTCTTTTCTACGCATATTTTAATTTAAACTTAAACATATTAGATCCATTCGAATCACTCCCAACACAAATCTAAACCGGCACTTTGAAATTCGAAGATACACTTTTCCTCGCGATCTGCGAATTCAACTCAAAGAAAAGCGTAATGCCTTTAGGCCGATACCAACCAAAGAACAAAATGTATTATCAATGTCCAATGGTGACGTCTTCGCAATATTTAGGAAAATTGATACAAAATAATCATGGAGAGCGGCGCAGTTGAAGATATGACCCCATAAGTAACCGAGGAATCTCCCACAGGCAAAGATCGCCCAATCCCAAGGAATTTTTAAAGATTAGTAGTTTGGTTCCCTGCTGATGAAACACAACAACTGCGGTTTGACGTAAAAGCCACTTTCGCGTTCCTGTGAAGAGGTAAACAAGCCTTATTTGGAGCTGTAGATGGTATTTTTATTCATCACGAGGGAAGAGTTGTGGACAACTCTCAAACACAAGATAATTTTCATTCATAAATAAATTTAAAACTGAAATATAATATTGTTCGCGATCCGAAGTAGGATTAAAAGGTTACAAGTAACTTGTAATTGACGGGCCACATTCTTTAAACGTCTAGACAATTTCTTGCTCAATGGCACACGGTGGGACAAAAAACATCCCTGTACAAATTGATTTTCAGGAGAGAATTATTATCCGATTTTGAAGTTTTTTTCTAAAATCTAATGAAATTCTGAATCAAATGTTCATGGCTAAATTGAAAGAAAGATTTTCTTCAAGCAATAACAAAAAAAAATTGATTATTGAAGTTTACCGGTTTTTAACAAATACTTGTAATCATTCAAGAATATTTATGAACTATTAGGCAACTATCCAAAAATTATGTTCAATAGCAACGCGATTTTGGAAAATTTTTCGGACTTTGTTATAAACAAATGATTGGAAATGGTTTCGTGGGAATGATCAACGATTTGTCACTTTGTTCGAAATAAATCTGAAGAATTTATTGACAGAACGAGGTTTTTAGTTGAACATACTGTTTTTTGTTGAACATACTGTATAAGACCTTTACAGCTGTCCTAAACAACAAGATCGTTCAACGAATTGAGCCTGTATGGCGAGAGATGTACGAACAACGTGGCTCGAAAAAAGGTATAGCAGGCTGTCGAGCGAACCTGCTAATTGACAGGTATGTCTGTAAAGACGCGGCCGCCCATCAGCGCGTCCTGTCAATGGCCTAGATTGACTACCGGAAAGCTTTCGATTCAACCTCTCATAGACTTATCATCTGTCTGTTGCAAAGCTTGATGGTACATCCACACATATTGAGATGCATAGAGAGACTTATGCCTCTTTGGAAAACTAGATTCACCATCTCATCTAGGAATCATCGTCTGACGACGAATAAGGTGACCTTCCAGAGGGGCGTCTTTCAAGAAGATAGTATGAGCCCTTTGCGTTTTTGCATCACACTTCTGCCTCTATGTCTCGCACTACGAAATTCTCCTGGATACCTCTGTGGCGACACTAATCAGCGTGAGCATAAGGTCACTCATGTTTTTTATATGGATGACCTGAAGATCTATGCCACTGGTAAAAGCAAACTTCAAACTGCTATAAATATCGTCAAGAACTACACAAGAGAGATTGGGATGGACTTTGGTTTGGACAAGTGTGCCGAAATTAATTTAAAAAAGGAAAGATTACTGGCGTTCCCGAGGACCCGGAGCTTGTGGATATAAGTGTTATTAGACATCTTAACACTGGGGAGACCTATACATACCTGGGCGTGCCTCAAAGCAGCATTCAGGACGTAATATCAGTGAAGGAGTCTCTCCGAAGTAGACACAAACATCTTCTTAGACAGATTTGGTCTTCCAATCTGCCGGCGTTGAACAAGGTATCTGTGACTAACATGCTTGCCGTCCCAGTTCTACTCTACTCGTTTGGGGTGGTTCAATGGACGAAGAACGAGCTTAAGGCCCTTGATGTCACCACGCGTAAGATCATGCATATGCATAAAAGCTTGCATATCAATTCGTCAGTTCCGCGATTATACATTTCACGCCGTCAAGGCGGACGCGGACTTCTGAATCTCCAGTGTCTTCATAACCGAATTGTTTTAAGTACAGCTTACATCGTTGCCAATGGCAGAGATCCTCTCCTAAAGATGGTCAGAAACCACGAGATGATTGGCGAAGGAGCGTTCTTTTACAAAGCCGCGGAGCAAGCTGCCGAGGCCCTTGGCCTGAATTTCAACATCAGAAGTGAGTAAAGTGCATTACTTCATCTAGATGCTTCACGTCTAAAAGGCGGAGTGATGTGTTTCGGGATGTGTTTGCTGTCAATCACTTTGATCTTACCGCCCACTCAAAGTTATAATCCACCAACAGCTTTATTAAGCCAAGTTCGAGAGACTTCGTCCAAATAGATGACGATAGGGGTATCACTTTTGAAGCAGCAATCTTCAAATCTTTGTATGACTTCTCCAGGTTGCACCCGATCGATCTATAAGAGACTGTTGGATGAGAAAATTCATAAAAAAATCCTAACCGTCATCTAGAATGGGAAACATTCTGAACGAATTATAATTCTGACTTGAAACATGTATTCGCTAAAATATTCAATATTTTGAATTGGGACAGGAAATACATAGAAGAAACATTAGCAAAAATTCACCTAAAGAGTCACAATTATTCTGAATAGGAACAAAAATTTTTCAAAAGGAATTAAAATTCTAAGCTGCGACATAGAAGTTGAATAAAGAAATATAATTTTAAGTTCACGACAGGCAATTTGCGTGAAGAATTGTAATTTTTACTTCAGACGGGGAAGTTTTGTAAAAAATTCTAATTTTGAATTTGAGACATCGAATTCTAGTGAGGGAATATAATTTTAAGAATTAGGACAGATAATTCCAACGAAAAATTATAATATTAACTTGAATCTGAAAGATTATATAAACTGTAATATCATTTATAACGAATTTAGTAAGCTCAAGGTTTTCATTCGCATATACTCTAATGATGTGTAAATATCTGTGAGGCACAAGGTTGACGCCTTTAATCTCGAAGATGAAGACTGTAGGATATACTTCATGATCGGGTGAAGAATCAGAATATTCATCAGTAACATTTTCAATAGAATTCCTTATTCATACATTATTAGTTTTTTGTTTCTACCCTAGTCTCATCGTTGGCGCTTGTTCTAAATTCTATTGGTAAATATCATCATTGAATTTCTCTATAATTTAGGTGGATTTGTTAAGTAATACTCAAATAAGAATGAGTCCAAATTTATTACACATTCTATTCCAATTGCTATTCTGTTTCAAACCTCATTTGAGTTTATCAGAAGTGCATACAAATTCGATAAGAATTTTTTTCGGGAGAATAGAGAATGTTAAAAAAATGGAATTCGTAGTGTGCCATCATTGACATGGGATTCGTACCACATATTATACGTAAGAAAAATTTTAACCAGCAAAACTGAGAAACGAATTTTCAACCAAAAAAAATTGAATTTCAAGCAACTAGTAGACCAATTTTCGGAAATGTGCGTCTGATGATCCAGAATTAGTGGAAGATCGACCTTCTCGAAAGAATGGAAAAGCTTTAGAGTTTCCATTAGCTGAGGATGCTTAGCTCAAGATTTTTGGATTGGTTTGTGCTCCTGAATCTGACTCGCTTCTCTTTAAAGTTACTTCCTCTTCAGAGGAGACTCCAACTATAAGCGGATATTTCTTTCTTCAATAGATAAGCTATGTTGATGGCTAAATCTAAAGTGACCCCTCTTTAGTAGTCCATTCCACGTTTAGAATTATGTGGCACAGCCTTGCTTGCTAAGACACTCAAATTCCTCATGGATACTATGCATAAGACCTATAGAACATAATATTGGTACTCGTTACATCAGAAGTGGAATGGCAGCTTCTAACGTGTCCCCTAAGGGTTTACATTGTTCTTGTATCTCTTCCCTATTCCTTCACACACACCCCACACACTTACTTGCTGGTGGGAGGGGGACCAACAGTTTAAGGTGGGTTCCGAACCACCAAGAGCAACAGCCTTAAGTACTTAGAGAACCTTTTTCTCTAGAGGTACCGGTCCCACGACTCTCCGGAGATGAACAACTCCCTTGCTAGGCTAGTGTTCACCGCATGGGCCACCGAGGCTCTTCCAGAGTGCGAGGCGGGAATCGAACCCGCAAGCCGAAGGAGTGGTCTATAGGTCCTAAACGCCCACCAGGATCAGCCTTTTGACTTAGACACTATCAATGCAATCTGTAAAATTATTTTCGAAATGGCTGAAGATAATTATAAAAATTAGTTGACACATGCAGAAAACTCCCTACAGAGCGATTCTGGAAAGATTTGAAGCATAGCTGCCAAATTGAAAAATTAAACTAGGATTCCTGGGATCCTGATGTATAAGGGATCTAAGTTGTGTGATGATCCAAATTTGTCAAAGTATTTTGGGAATACTTTGATAGCGTCTATTTTAAGGATGAGGATGTGATCGATAGTAGATGGTGTAATGACTTGGTGGGAAAGGATCTCTCCGGCAACAATGTACGCTTTTGTCTATGGGAGTAGAAAATGCAATAAAGAAAAACCTAATAAGCAAACAGCTGAAATTGGTAGGACACCTACTTTGATTGTTAAGGACTGCTATCCACTTTAAATTGATCCACTCACATATATTTATATTATTGCTCTTCAAATTGGGATTCACCATTCGAATGGAAAAAAACTAAAGTATGTCCCATTTTTATCCGTGGTGATAGATCTGGTATAAACCAGCATCATCCTATTTTTACTGTAAATAATTTTCCCTATATTCCAAGATGTGTATCGCTGATGCATTGGATAGCGCAAAAAAAAGGGAGAGCCATTTGATGCAATCTATTTTGATTTCTCGCTGGCTTTCCATAAACTGAACTACCGACTATTCCAATGAAATTACATATCCTGAATTCACCGTCCAATCTTCTTATGCTTGTTCGGAATGCTCTTGAAAATAGGAATCACTATGTTCTGTTTTCGTGTCAATCTCGTAAAGCTTATCAGCCTCAATTGGGCATCCCGCAAGGCTCAAATTTAGGACCTACTTTTAATGACTTGGTTGAAGCGTTCCCCACAAAAATGATATTATATGTGGAAGATGAAGATATACTCAAGATGTTCATGAGTGACGTTTGGAATTTTTTAAGGCTCAGCTTATTTGAGCTGCCGCTCAATACAGAAGACATCGGTGGTTACATTTAAGATCATATTGAGATTTCCCAGCGCAATCGTTTCTCAATGTCGTTAGCCTTTCCTCGCGATTTTGTCATATGTGTATAGAGGACAAATATGAACGATTCCATCCAATTGATCATGTTTTGCTTGCTTATTTCTTATACTATAGAACAGACTTTTAAAAAATAATTCTGTTTCTTGTTGCAGAGTTAAGCATACAGTTCGGGTGTTTGCCTAATGGCGAACCTATTCCTGGTGTTCCTCGTCCCGGAACTTCTAACTCTACTAACAGAGTTAATTCTCCTAACAGGACTCATTCTCCAGCCAGAATTGATTCTCCAACCAGGTCTCCTTCTCTTACCGAGATTCATCCTCGTGGCAGGTCTAGGTCTCCTTCTGACAGCCTAATAGTTCCGCGTTACAGGCTTCCCATATCTAACATCCTTGGTTATGGACTTGACCAGCTTGAATCTATTCGACTTATCCCCAATGATAATCCGAATCGGCTATTCGTACTTCGAAGATACACTTTTCCTGCGAATAAACCAATTTACTTAATAGCAGAAAGAAATACCTATGGGCCCATGCCAACCCAAGAACAGATGGTATTATCAACATTTGCTGGTGACGTCTTTGCAATATTGGACAGTAGTAATTGTCTTGTTGGAATATACGCATTTAGTGCTCGCGCCCGCGGTAATAGACGGGCGAAAATAAACATGGAAAATGGCACAATTACCACGTTGACATCAGAGGAAATCAGGGACACTCCAGTAGGCCGCTGGCACCCTATCATATTGCATTTTAAACTGGAGCTTGTAAACAACAATCGTCTACGCCAATAATTCAGTTACGAAAAAATTAAAAACTAAAATATAAAGTTATTTCTGATTCGAGCTCGTTTGAAAATGTTACAAGCAACTTTCAAATACAAATTATAATGACCGAACAATATATTATGGTTCCCAAGGCTTCAATCTTCCATTCATGCTCCAGCTGTTATTTTGCGAAAACAAATGAAAAAATTCTTCGTCTTATTTGCTCACGAAAACATTTTTTTAGGAAAATCATTATAGGTTTATGGTTATTTACTATTAATAATACTCCTATGGTGAATGCCGTCAATACTGTCGAAAGTATAATCAGTACATCGTTTCTGATATAAAACTTGCAAATTAGAGAGTACTAACATATGAAAGTATACTCTCAATGATTCTTGGGTGTTTTTTTACGGTTTCAGAACAAAAGTAATTTTTAAACAAAATAAAAGTTTTGAATAACTACCTGCTTATTTTTTCAATATTTCTGAATTCATAAATTCAAGCTCAAATTAGATTTAAGGCATTTCACACCCTATAAGAAGTCATGTATAAAATTATAAAAAAAATTTATCATGATTTTGTAAAATTTTAGGAGAAATTGAAATCAGTTTAAAAGATATTTCGTACTTTTAGAAATTAGGAAGAAATTTTAGAATATTTTCAATTATTTTTTTGATATTCTTAAAAATCTTTTGAAATTTTTTCAAATCTTTTGAAATTTGCTTTGAAAATCAACTTTTTAAAATGAAATCTCCTTGAAAATTGTGCCATGAATCTTAAGAATTTTTTTATTCTCTTTAACCCTTTCAAAATTCTTTAAATGTCTTTAAAACCTTATTTAAAAATCATGAAAAACCTACATTTCGTTTTAAATTGCTGGAAATTTGAAAATTTTTAAATTATTTCAGAAATTTTTCTAATATTGCTATATATCTTTTGATATAATCCGAATTTTTTCAAGAGCCCTTTATGAAATTATCAAAAAATCTACATTTAGTTTTCAATTTTTTTAAATCTTCTCAAGACTTTAATGATTTTCAAATCTTTCCAAAACTTCTGAAACTTCTATATATTTTAACAAATTATTCGAATTTCGCCACCCATTTTTTTCAAATCATGCAAAAATTATGAGAATTGTCTCAAAATCTTCAAGGTTCCTGTTCGCCAATTTTGTAAATCTTTGGGGATTGTTTGAAATCTTCTTAAATATTCTCTTAAATCAGATTTTCAAAATCAAACATCATTTTAAGTTTTCCTATGTTTCACAAGAAATTGACCTTTTTAAACAAATAATTTTTTAAGCTTTGATAACTGATAAGCTAAACTTTGTATCGTCCAAAATCAATGCATAGGATCTTACAAAATCTTAATCATTTTCTCAATGATCCCTTTAATTGATGTAAGAAAATTTGTTGAACAAGTTTGCAAATTGTGTATTTGTTGAAAAAATGTTCTTGTTGCCAAAATTGCTCCGTATAATTATAGAAATGACGTACGATCGCAAACCTAATACCTAACACCTTCTCATCATGATGAGAATGCACGATAAAGAAGTGCTTCCAGTCGTAGGCAAATGCTGCAATCACAATCGTAATAATTACCTGTGTACGCACGTGCGTCATACACTTTTTTGCAACACCCAATCAGAGAATTTACATTATGATTAAATCACAATTGAGAAAATATAATTAAAACTGAATCATTATTTTTGTTCATAAGAAAGCTGTGACTTTTACTTCATCTTTCAATACACGTTAGAAATGAGTAATTACTGGTTTTTGAAGATATTGATACTTGAATTTGAACAATTATTAATATGCAAAACTAAATGTTGCGTGTGATTAGCGTCTGAAAAAACCTGTGTATTTTGTGATGCGCTGTTTGTGTCCTCGGAAATGGAGTGGTTTACATTCCCGCTGGAAGTTTGGATTTGATCGACATTCATAGGCGGTGATTTGTCTCAAGAATATTCATTGGAGGTAGCTGAGTTCAAAACAATTGATTTTGTGATTAAGTTGCCCACAGATTTTTTATTGTTGATAGACTGATCAGTGTAGCTTTCGGCAACAGAAGTGGACTTCCATTCTCCATGGCGTTTTAGGGTAGTGATATTTGCACCGGAATCAGCATGTAAAGTGGCTGAAGTTCTTCGAAAGCTGTGCCCTGTGTAAGCCTCAGCATTTGGCATTGCACCTAATTTATTAATTCCAATTATCTGTTTAGCGCATTTACAGTTCTAGTAATTCAGGAAGAGATGATTGGAGTCAGCGTCTTTTGATCGTAGATCGAAGTATTTCTTAGCAATTAAGTGAAAATCTCTAATGACTGCAAAGGATCATGTAGCGAAGTTTCTCGTTTCAGTTATTGTGATTAAGAACA